>VDFB02305161.1:0-24888 GCA_007258455.2 Sequoia sempervirens | reverse complement strand
CAAAAGTGCCTAGATCTATCCCCTCTTTAAGATGGGCGCCCTCAAGCTATAGTTGCGCTTTTGCTGGAAAAGAACAATTTTCTCATATCTGAAACTTTGGAAATTTCATCTTCTGTCGCCAATTGCCGGAGCTGTGGGTCTCGGAAAGCTTTGCTGGATAGCTCATTGGATAACCGGGCCAATTCTGAAGAGATTGACTGCATTTATGAGCATTTTCAACAAGATTTTGACTTCCTTTTAGAAGGGCACCCCTAGGCTATAGTTGCGCTTTCTTGTTTTTCTCTGAGAAATCCTCATAATTTTAACCTTTAAAATCATCATCTCGACCACTGAAATGATCATATGCAATGTGAAATGTTGTCGTGAGACGCTCCTCCGTCGTGAAATGCTCCATTCTGAATCTTTGCTTCAGGTTCTGATCAATAAAATTGACTTTGACTGACAAAATATTGACACAAACTCCATGCTTGATATTGCCCAAAAACTGTATTTTACATTATTTTATCAAGGTTTAGACTCTTTTAAACAAAATGCCTTGAAGCAAAAAATTTGATTTGGGTGCAACACCACCAAAGTTTGATGGCAGTGCAGGAGGCGATGAAGCTGAAATCTGGCTGGTCCAAATGGAAAAATATTTTGAAATAAGGAACTACAATGATGTAACAAAGGTAGCATGGGGAGCATACCAATTAGCAGGGGAAGCCTCTAATTGGTGGATAAACAAAAAGCTTGAACTGGATATAAGTTCCTGGAAGTTGACTTGGGAAGAGTTCGTTGAAATCTTCCGCAAACGTTGGTTGCCATAGCTTTATTATGACCAAAAACTCTCTGACTTTCAAGAATTGAGGCAAGGGACCATGTCAGTCAACGAGTACTGGGAGAATTTTACTTGACTTCTTAGATATGTTCCTATCTATCATAAAGATGAATGATTCCGAATCAGGAAATTCATCTTGGGACTGAACAAATATATTGGAGGTGAAGTTGATATGCATGGTCCGACGACAATGGACCTTGTGTATGAAAAAGCCATTAAGCGGGAACAAAAGCTTAAGGCAGACTCCAATAAGTGTGAAGGAGAAGAACAAAAGGAGGATACTGAAGTCCCCGATAAGATTGCCCCCAAGAAGGAAGAATTTGCGCAAGATGCAGTAAAGAAAAAGGGGAAGAGATCTCGCTTCAATGAAAAGGAATTCAAAAGAGATTGGAAAAGAGACAACTCAAGGTATGATGACACTAGTAGAGCTAGTGAAGGTGTTAATAAGACTGGGGAAATCATGGAGAAAAGAGGGCCAAGAGCAGGATGCTTTATTTGTAAAGGTAATCATTATGCAAATGAATTCCCTAACAAAACTTCTGGTACCCAGCATGGCAACTCACTACCTACTCAAAAGGCCATGTTTCAGCAGAGGAAACATGCTGCCATGAGTGATGGACAAGCTGATGTCCAAATTACACCGATCAAACATTCTTGAAACTTTCAAGAGTGTAGAATAAATGTAGTCATGTATTTATGCTTTGAATAATACCTTAGTTCATCGGGGACGATGAATCATAAGGGGGGGAGTATGTTACACCCCGATTGTATAGCTACTACTACATAGGGAAATGCACTGTAATGATTAAATCTTTTAGATGAATAAAACATGTTGCTCTTGTTATCGAATGAATGTGTCCTATTTAAATGATTGTCTCATTTGTCTGATACTTCTATTGATGTAATTCTTGAATAAATGATGCATGTAAGTTATGGATTAATGTTTATTCTAACTTTTGAGATGTTTTTATGTATACTGCTTTGTTTTGAGCATATGACTTCCGTTGTCATGTCATAATGTGCAGGAAAGAGGATTATTCCTCCAGACAGAGAAGAGCTATCACTCAGGGAGGAGCTTGGTCGGGTAAACAGTAACGAGTACCAATTGAGCATACACACACGTCAGTATAGGTTCTGAGAAACCAAGTCAGTTATGTTGGTCTAGATAAATCATCCTTAGGCTTTTGGAGTTATGTTTACTTCCTTGTGCTTTGTAAGTGATGATTACTTATTTATCTGACTTACTATGCTATGACCCTTGTATGGAAAATGTGAACGATATAGGTTTAAGGTTGAGTGGGTACGTATACACGTATATATTGTGTACGCGTATCTGTGTATAAACATATTGATACATACATATGTTAAGCAGATGGATATGCTCATACGTATGTGTCGACATGTATATACGCATACATACGTATACACAAGAGTATATATGGTTATACGCATGTATATACGTACACACCCCGCCTAATATCTGTGGTGCAAATAATATTTTAATATTATTGTCTAGGAAATTTACATATATATGTATGTATATATGTATATATCAATGGAGTAATTATATTTTACGATATATACATAGATATATAAACACGTGTAAATATATATATATATTTATATATTTTATAAGGTATAAATATATGTATATATATTAAGTGAATATATGCATATAGATAAATATATATTATATATATATATATATATATATATATATACATTACGATGGTAATGTCGAAAATATATATATATTTATATATATAAATATATTAATACTTAATAAAAATACATATATTATAAAATATATAAATATATATGTTATTAAATATTTAAAGTGAAAATATTTATAAACTCCAAGTGAATATTTGTAAATATTTAAAAGAATAAATATTAAACTCAAAGGTGATAAAGTTAAAAGATTCAAATCTTTTAACATGAGCAAGTTAAATGAAGCAGACTATTGAAGAAGATAAGACTTCATAAAGTATTGAACCTTTTTTCTAAACATAAGGAAAAAGAAATATGAATCAAATATTTTTGTGTAAACATTTGAAAATAAACCAAAATATGGCTAAGAGTTTTTCCCGTGAATGAAAGAAAGCTTTAACGCAGCAAAAAAAAAATGGAGGAAAGTTTCATTGCTGGAGAACAGGAAACACCAGCCAGATAAGGTGTGTTGTGGCAAGCAAAAACTTGACAAAATCGCAGCAAGCAAGAGTCATTCTTTTTCATGTGCCAAAGAGGGACGTATTTCCTGTAAGTGGCAATTTCTGACCTTTGAGTTGAATAAATCTGGTTATGCTAGCTCCAAGAGGGTTGAATCACTCCTTTTGAGATGACTTAGGGTTTATAAGTCTGCCATGTAGCATTTGACTGAGTCTGGGCGCCTTGTTGCCAGTTTACATGCCCACAATGAAGGAATTTGTTGCAATTTCGGGCCTATAAATACACGCCCAACCATTCATTGTTTGATATCCCTTGAGCAATTTGTTTCTTGTGAATTTGAGAGCTCCCTTATTCATTATCTTAGCTACTGTGTTTTTCTCTGTTGCTGCATTTTTCCTATTTGCTGAGTGTGAGAAATACAGAAGCTTTTACCAGCCATTGTCAGTTGACTGTGCTAAATCCCTTTTAAACTTTGAAAAGAGTGATTCCAAAATTGAGGTAAATTCTATTAGAGGAGTTCAATTAGTTAAGAGAAACTTGAAGAGATCATCACAGCTTGAGAACTTGCAAAGCAGCCACCTCCATTTGGAATTCTGGAAGTTTCTGAAGGAGTGTCAAGAAGAACAGTGCTGTGAGAAGGAGTTTAGAGTATCAGGCATGATATCTATTTTATTATAATTCTTGTTTGAAATGCTGCATTCTCTTAGTCTTGTGTTTAATGATTGGAAGTAGTTCAAGATTATTTATAAATGTTTTGATATACTTTCATTGCAATTAATGGCAATTATATAAGGGAAATCATCACAATTAAGGGTAAATGCACAAGGGGATTTAATGCATTTTAATGGTAGATGAAATGAGGGATTTAAGAACAAAGGGGTTGTAAAAAGGGGATTAAAAGTTTAAGAAGCTTAAGGGTAGCTTTACTTAATTTGCATTATATAAAGAAGGGTTTTTAGATGCATTTGATTGAGTTTTGCATTTTTGTATGATCTCTATATATGGAGAATACGTAGAGTAATTAATATCTACTAGGAACGAAATGATGTCAAAACCAAGTATGGTCTCTAGCTTAGGTTATTAGGTTAACTGTGACAAGCTACACTCCTAGGATAAAGATTTCCTAAATCAGGAGTTAGGATATTAGACGCTTGTTGATTGACTCATTTCTTAGTAGACTGTTTGAGGTAGGAAGTCTGGGGTAAGCTGAACCCATTGAAGGACATAGCCTACGCATAGAGTAAGGTAGCCCAAAGTCAAATCGGCCCTGAGTAGTGTTTATGATAGATGACTTTCATTCAAAGTACTGAATTAGAATACTTTGGCCAAAGTAGTGAAATGTACAACATCCACATAGATGTGAGTTAGTTGAGACTACACTGTCAGTTCATTGTGATCCTTGTACTAGTTCGAGATTGTGAAATAGCAAGGTTCTAGTTGTGTAGGACACAACACTAAGTACCAGTCAGAATTGTTAAAGGATTACCCTACCAATCTCTTCAAGGGCCATCTATCTAACGACAGTGCGCGAGGAACGATTATAAGTCCGCGGCTTTTAAAAGCTCGAGGATGTTTCTTCCTCCGGCTGTGAAGTGGCCGGAGCGTACCATGATCTCAAAGGACGCATCGTCCCCTTCTCTCAAACCTCGATCGCTCATGAATCACATGGCTTTTTTTCCGGAAACCCCAAGGCTAGCTCGAAGGGTAAAAATTAGGTTTCCTATTTTTGAGGAGATTTTGCTCGTGAGAAGGTGGATTCAATGGGCGCATTCCTTCTCGGTTTTCATGAGGGCTTCGTTATAAAGGGTATGTCTTGATCTCAAGATTCGTGAAAGACTTTTGAATTTACTATTTTTAGTAAATTCTATTTTGGCAGCCTATGAGTTCAGCTCTCGCTGACTTCCCGCCTGCCATCGGTTTGGCTCGTGATATTTTAGGCACCTTCTGAGGATAAGCTGTCATTTACTCAAAAGCTCACGCTTTAAATATTATATTTTAACGATGACCATGGGCCTAGATTAATGACTTAAAGATGTTTTTAAAAAGGGGTCTTTGAGGGTGGCGCCCTCATTAAAAGAATATTTTAATTATTGCAAAAGTCAAAGCAAGGATATGAAGGGCGAAATTATCAAAGCATGATATTTATTTAAAATATCAAATCTTAAGCCATAAAGGAGAAGTACGCCATCTTGAGGAGATTAGGGTTTCTGACCTAAAAGTGGATTTTAGGGTTTTGAGAAGTCAACTGAAGATTTATAAAAAGGAGTCTTGAGCATCATTTCTGCATCTTGGGACAAATATACTGTTATACTGCCGGATTGGCTCTGGAATTGCTTCGAGGAATGAAGGCCTCCTAGCTTGGGCATCTCTTCTCGTTTGTAAGACAACAACTAGTGATGATTATTAGTCTAGTTTGTGAGTACTTTGGAGTTCGTGCATTGTAATCAGCATTCATCCTTTTAGGATCAGATTTGGCATATTAGAGATTTCTGTTTTCAGCATTTTAGCTTTAGCAGATTTGTTGTTTTCATTCATAAATCAAAAAAGACAAAACAAATCATTGTGGGTATTGGTTATTTCTCTTCTTCTAGTCTAGGCGCCCTTGTGTGCTAAATTGTAGAATTTTCATTGAAGAATATGATTTTATAAAGTGAATCGCCCTTTTCAGCTGGGGCCGTACTTTTCATTATCTTGGGATTTGTGCACTAAAAGTCAGTTGCATTCTAAGTCTGTTTTTTGGTCTTGGATTGAGCGCCATCCTTCCATTAATCATTTGCAACTGTTATCAAGCCTTTTGAATGAGAAGAGAGGGAGTTTCAAGCATTTCCTAGAATTGCTATGTTGCTGGTTATAGGTTAAAGTTGCAGGTCTGACAGGACAGTTAAAAGAAATCTGCAATTTCTTATTGGACTGCTGGTGAGAAGTCTTAAAAGAGCATTGTGAAGACTTCAGAGAAGTTTGACCAAGTCTGGCGAATGAGGTTGGATCTATTCATTGTCATTTCAATTGATGCTTTACATTCAGCAACTCAATTCACGAATATTGTACAATTCTTTCTATATGCTGATTTGTATTGTAAGCAAGATTTCGTTTTAAGATTATAAGCTGGCAGTAGTACTGACAGCCGTTTAAGTTCTTGTTTATCAGTTGTAATAGTCTTCCTCTTTCAGCAGTTGTTATTGTTTTAATTGACCTCCGCCCTATGGTCGCTACTATCCCATTCCGGGTTAGAAAGCACATTCTGGGTGTTGAGAGTTTTCAGCTTTCAACATTTTCTTTCAAGCATTAAATTCTGTAATCACTCCGTCATATGGTCGCCCCTCACTCCGCATTGGATTGGGTAGCACATACTTGACGTTGAGTTCCTTTCCGTATTTAGATTAGAGACCCTCTGACCAATGCTCGCCATCATCGGCGCCATTCTGGTTAGAGTTGCTTTCTGCACGTGTTGGTTTTCTCTAACCTTAATGGGTGCACTGCTTTGTAATCTGTTAACTGAAAAAACGAAAAAAATTGGCTCGGAATATTTCACCAGCGGTTGATGTAGAGAAGAACATCCAAGGCTCAAAAACGTATGCTTGTGGGCTGCCATTCACCCAACTGAGCATCATGATCAAATCACAGTATTCCTGTTTTAGCTCCTCTGAGATAATCTGCTTTGGTAACTTGGCTCCAGGAGGTTTTGGCTTCCTCATCCATGATACATTGATTCTCTTTGCACACCTATCGAAAGATGAGGCGTACATTTTATCGGCCCTTTCCTTAGATTTGTACAACATTCTCTTCATAGTTGGTATCCCGAATGCCTCTCCAATAGCTTCAAGTGTGAAGTTAGCCAGCAACTTGCCATCGGAAGAGACAGTCGTTCAGTGGTATGGCCTATAATAGTTTGCACATTCCATTATCAACTCAGGACATCGAATCGCTGGTGGAAAACCAGCAGCTGCATACAATCCACTTCTCACGATGTTGTGCGAGGTTGCCGATGGAGGATGACTAGCCTGCCCATATATTCTCCTTTTGAATGCCTCGAGGTTGAACGAACCAAGGTTGGTGTCAGTCAACCCTCCGAGCTTCGAGACAAACTTTAACTCAGGAATGAATGACTTCTTCAGCTACTTGATGATTGCCTACCTGGAGGCATTTTCTTTTCCCGCTTCTGCATTTCTAGCTCTACTTGTTCCGACAAAATCTCTTCGAACTTCAGCCATATGCAAGATAAAATTCAAGGATTACAACTCTAACTTAGAAAATAAAATCACCACGATGGCTGGCACGTGGAGTTAGCTTCGAAAATGAAAATCTTCAGCACCAAACTACCAACTCCAAACCTCGAGATTTCTGATTTTGAAACTCAAACTTCAAACTTCAGCTTCTTTCAGCAATATCACCTTCGGCACTTAGAAAAAATCTAGCTCAACTCCTTGCCTCAGAACTTCTCACTTTAGCCTCAGCACCCTAACAATTCACACTTCAGCACTTAGAAAAAAATATTTCACTCAGCTCAGAAATTTCTCACTCACTCAGTAGCCACTTTCAGCTTCAGCACTCTCACAATCTCAACTCTGCAACTCGTGAAGAAAAATGAATAGCTTCAGAGTTTATATAATCAAAGGATGGCGCCTAGTTTAGCAGTTGCCATTAATTCACTCCCCCACCACTTAGAAGATTTCCAATTCGGGAGAGATGACCAACGAGTTGTCACAAAAGTTATGCATAGTCATCATACAGTTGTCATAAGAATCTACTATTGCTAGAGATTCCTTCCTCATTCGAAATTTGAAATTTCCCTCCTCGACTGCATGTAACTTTCAGCTGACTTAACATTTTCGGGAAATTGATTAAAATTACTCTAGCATAAAAAAAAATCTCATCCTTGAACAATGGCGTACTTCCCATTTAATTTCAACGCCTTAGGAGAATTTTATTTCATTTGGAAAATTTTTATTTCACCTTCCAATGCCTTAGAAAAAAATTATCTCTTTCCTCAAGCTTCATCAATCGCAATCTCCAGTATCTTAAAATCACAAGGTGAAATTTTTTTCTTTCCAGAACATCCCCCTTAGAAAAATATTCCTCAACTCGATTAATTCATGTGTCTAAACGAAGGGGGACATTTAATTTTTTAACCTTGGGAAATAATCTTAATCAAAGATTATTCAACTTCTCTAGCCTTGGGCCTTTTTTTTTTGCCTAGAACAATCTTTCATTTCCAATGCCTATGAAAATTCCATCATTCAATCACAAGCTTGGGCGCATTTATTATCTTGAGGTCCCAATTTCAACATCATAAAACATTTCCCCTAGCTTCTAGTCTTTAGGCGCATTTGGACTCTCCAACTTTCATTCTTCATACTTAGAAAATTTCCTTGAGCATCTCCCCTTCCATTCTCTCCCAAGGGTGCATTCAAGGGTGGCAACTTTCAATTTCCCTTAGAATTTTTTTCAATTGACTCTTCAGGTTGGGCGCATATGAGAGGGGGGGTACTTAACACTTAGACATTTTATCAACTTTTAATGTTATCTTGTTCAAGCCAGGCGCATCTGGAGTACTGAGCTTTCAATTTTCATGTCTTAGCTAAGTCTCCAATCATCTCTCTCCTCAAAAGTGGATTTAGTTAGGCTAGCTTCCATTTCCAAACACAATGAAATTTCTTGACTCCTCTCCAAGCTGGGCGCATATCAAGGGTGTAGCGTTTAGTTTCCAACACTTAGTCAAATCACTAGCCACTCCTCTTAGCTAAGGCGCATCAAAGGGGTTGTACTTCCAGTTTCGACACTTAGAAAATTCCTCTATCTCTCACCTTCAAGTTGGGCGCATATAGGAGGTCAAGCTTTCAACTTTTCAACTCAGCCTCTCTAGGTAAGGCGCATTTCACCACCTTTACTTCCAATTTGGATGCCTTAGACAAATTTTGGGTGCCACCAACTTCTGTTTAACCTAGGTGCAGATGAGGGTAGCTGCCTCAAGTTTTCAATACTTAGTTAAAATTTCCAGCTCTTATCTTTGCTTAGGGCGCATATCAGGGGGTGAGCTTCTAGTTTCATGCCTTAGTAGAATTTCCCACACTTCTCCTTCAAGTTAAGGCGCATCTTAGAGGGTGTGCTTTCATTTTTCATACTTAGAATATTCTTCAAGGCCTCCAACTTTCCAAGGGTGCATTTTCATAGGTGAGATTTCAATTTGCAATACTTAGAAATTTTTCCTACCTTCCTTCCTTGCTTGGGTGCATATGACTAGCTAAGCTTCAAGTTTCAGGGACTTAGTAAATTTTTCAATCATCTCTCAAGCTAGGGCGCATTTCACCATGTCTACTTCCAATTTCAAGCACTTAGAAGAATTTTCCCAAGTAGCCAAGGCGCCTAGGAAGGAAGTGTTGATGTGATTTTCGTGACCGCACCAACACAGAATAAAGTCGCCAACGGCTACCCTATTCTCTCTTGATCAAAGTATCCAGCACGCTAAGATTGCGAGAGTTCGTGCGTTCAACTCCAAGGTTCCTTTAGTGCGAATAGTCTCAATTGGCTCGATTTGATTTTGCTGGTATTTCAAGGGGGACTTACGCAATTGTTCGGCAGTTGATAGCAGACAGTAGATTAAGGGTTTCACGTGGTTTGAATGATTTGGCAGGTGAGCACAAGTTTCCTAACACTAACCAGAAATGAACTGAATTTAAATGAGTGTAGGGATAAGAAGGTTCTAATCTACTCTAAGGGCAGGACGTGGAATCAATCTCAACAGACCTGAACCAGACTCTGTTCCGCCTCGCGTTGGACAGCTTACACAAAGTTGGTGCAATCTTTAAGGGAGTGGCAAGAGGTTTTCAAGTCACAGTTCAACATAAAGACACCATCAAGACGATGCATGCCAAGACGTGAACCACAACCGAAGTTAAGTTTGTAAAGTTTTTCAGTCAACCACACAAGGCAAACTTGCCGTCAACAAGTTGCTAGTGGTATGGATTAAAAGAAGTTGCCTTGATTAACACCACAAGTCCACAGCTAACATCTACTTGCATGAAAATAAAAATTACGCTACTTTAAGCTACTTGAAGTCGAAGGGATGAAGAAATCTTGCTAGCTACTCATAATAAAGATGAATTCACCATTCAATGAAAGATCTTTTATTATAATAGTTTTTCACAACAATCCCTTACAAAGTTTTCAAAGGAAAATTTTCCTTCTTCAAACTACGCTATCGTAAGCTATTACAACTAAAGTGCTTATGCTCTACTCTCTAGTCTGATTTAGTGTCTAACTCTACTAGGGCGCATTTGAGGGTCTGTACTTCCAGTTGCCAACACTTAGAAACTTTTAACTTATCTTCTTCAACTTGGTGGGTGCATTTGAGGGGTCATCTTCTAGTTTGAGCACTTAGAAAAAATTTGTAGCTTCCTCCTTGCTAAGGGCGCATATGAGGCCTTGAGGTTCAAATTTGTCACACTTAGCATATTTTTCCAACTCCTCTCAAGTCAAAGGCGCATTCAAGGGAGTCTACTCCAAGTTTTGCATACTTAGTGAAATTTCATCATCCCCTTCTCTTCTCAAGGCGCATTTGGAAGGGTGAACTTCAAATTTACATTACTTGAACTTTTTAGTCACCCTCTTCACAAGTCAAGGCGCATTCGGAAGGGTGAACTTCAAATTTGAAGTGCCTTAGTAGAATTTTCATCACTCCAAAGTTCTTGGGCGCATTTGAGAGTGTGGACTTCAAGTTTTGAAGAGTTAGAAACTTTTTTCATCAATCTTCAACTTTAATGGCGCTTTTCACAGGCTGGACTTGAAAATTCTCAGACTTAGTGAATTTTTCATGGATTTGTCTAATTTGAAGTAGTTTGTTTATGTTGGCTCTGGCTTGCCCTAACTTTCTATTTTTAGAAAGTTCTTCACATTTTGTGCTTTGAACTGATTTCTGACTCCGAAAAGCCTGATTTTTGCTTCGTTTCGAACCTCAGGATGTGGTTGAGCTGCTAGTGCCTGATGCCTGCCTATGCCTGCTATTTTTAGCAACTTACTAAAAATAGCAATTGTTTAGAATGAGTTCAAATTTTGCGTGTTGTTTGCCTGAGTGTTGGTCGTGGCTGGATGCTGCTTCTGTATGATTGTCGTGTTTTTCCCTTGAATTTAGGAAACCCTAATTCCTTTGCACAAGCCTGCTAAAAATAGTAAGTGCTTGATTCTCGAACCTTTGCAACTCCGTTTGATTTGAAATTTGCGCCAAGGGGTTTCCTTCATCTGCTTGACCAGTTTATGCTGACACCTCGCGCTGACCTGCTATTTTTGGCATGTTTCTGGAGGTGGTTTACTATTTATAGTAACTGCTCAGTTTTATGACCACAACTCTATTTGACTTGAAATTTGAATGATGTGATCCTCATCAGTAGACTTGCCTGTACACACTGGCGTCTGATGTCGTCTTTCTATTTATGGCCTGTTTCAGGAACGCCTTACTATAAATAGTAAGTGCTCCAATTTCCTTCAAATTTTCCCAGTGGACTCCTCGAAAGAAGCTGATCGCGATGGGATACATTGGTTTTTGGAAATTTCAGCATTTTACCCCTCATTTTGGGTCCCGAAGCTCGAAACCCTAATTCGTCTTGTATGTGCTTCAGATGAGCTCCGTTTAACTCCGTTTCTGTTGCATGTCATCAGGTTCGTGATTCTAAAGTGCTGGGCAGCTGTCGGAGTGGCACTACTAAAAATAGTAAACGTCTGAAAAGGTGACCCATCAGCTGTCGGATGATTTTGCATGCTACACTGCCCGAGAGATCTTGAAAACCCCAGAAAAATCATCAACATGTGAGCACTGGCTAAAAATAGCAAGTTTTTGAAAAGTGACCAGTTCCGCTTGCATGTTACCTCGTTGCGAAGCTCTTAGAAAACCCAGAAAGATAATGCTGACATGCGCTGAAAAAACTTACATGCAAACCCTAATTATAGCCCTTGAAGGCTGGATACTGAAAGTTGTTGTCCCGTTTTGCATGTCATATCACTGCGAAGGTCTCGAAAAACCCACAAAGAATCTTTAGACATGCATCTGAAAATCCACCATGCAAACCCTAAAAATGGGCCTCGAAGGCTAGACTGCTAAAAATAGCAGGTTGTCTGTTTCAGTTTAAATTTTGCAAGTAGATAGCTCAAGGTGCTCAGAATGCAGTGCAATTGTCAGAATTTGAAAATCTCAGGAAAACAAGCCCCAAATTGGCACTTACTAAAAATAGAAAGTGGCCAGAATACAGTGAAAACTTAGAGGGAGTCTGCTCGAAGTATCCTGACATCAACATTAGTCTCAGATTTCAATTTATTCACTTCATTTGACTTCAGATTGACCAGAGAAATACAAACCCTAATTCTCAGACTTAGCCAAAATTTCGTGTTTAAGCTCACAGACGGGCACATCCCCAGACAGTAGACAACAGAAAGAGACAGAAAGAGAGAGAGAGAGAGACAAAACCAAAGCCAAAAGACCAGAATGGAGCAAAAATTAGGGGGTCCCCATTTTGAATGGGGTGATGTGTGAAAAGGTCACAACAGGAAGGAGTTTCAAATTTTCAACACTTAGTAAATTTTTTTCCCTCCTTCCTTGCTTGGGCGCATATGAGGGTAGGAGCTTCAAGTTTTCAACACTTAGCCACATTGCCAGCTTCCCTCTTCAAGTTAAGGCGCCTCTGGGGTCCCCTACTTTCAATTTGGCAAACTTAAACAGATTTCAAGGCATATCTCTTCAAGCTTGGGCGCATTTTTCCCTGTGAGCTTCCATTTTCAATGCCTTAGTAGAATTTTCAGCCATCTTTAGCTTCTCAAGGTGCATTTGGCAGGTCAAGCTTCCATTTTGCCAAACTTAGTAGAATTTCAGCTCATTTCCAGACTTGAGGCAGTTTTCGAAAGGTGATTCTTCTGATTGTTGAGGATGCCCTTAGCTTGCCCTAGTTTTCTATTTTTAGAAAGTTTCATGTTCTTCGCGTTTTAAGCTAATTTCTAGCTCCGGAAGGCTTGATTTTCGCTTTGTCCTGATCCTCGTGACATGACTGAGCTACTGGCACCTGATGTTTGCATGCACCTGCTATTTTTATCAACTTACTAAAAATAGTAAACATTCAGAATGAGCTCAAACTTTGTGTGTAAATTGCCTGAAAGATGTTGATTGCAACTAGATGTTGCTTCTATGTGACCCTCAGGTTTCGCCCTACTATTTAGGAAACCCTAATTCCTCTGTATGGACCTGCTAAAAATAGTAAGTGTTTGATTTTCGAACCTCTGCAACTCTGTTTGATCTGAAATTCGCTCCATGAGGTCCTCATCGCTTGCTTGACTTGCTCATACTGGTGCCTCGCGTCGACCTGCTATTTATAGCCCTGTTTCAGAAGTGACTTACTATAAATAGTAAGTGCTCAGATCGCCTTCAAATTTTACCAGTGGACTCCTTGGAAGATACTGATTGTGATGGGATACACTGGTTTTCGGAGATTCTGGTGTTTGACCCCCCATTTTGGGTCCCAAAGCTAGAAACCCTAATTTGTCTTGCATGTGCTTCAGATGACCTTCGTTTAACCCCGTTTCTGTTGCATGTCACTGAGTTCATGATCCTGAAGTGCTGAACAGCTGCTAGAGTGATCCTGCTAAAAATAGTAAGTGTCCGAAAAAGTGACCAATCAACTGTCAGATGAGTTTGCATGCCACATTGCCCGAGAGATCTCGAAAAACCTAGAAAAATGCTTAACAAGCGAGCACTGGCTAAAAATAGCAAGTCTCGGAAAAGTGATCAACTCTGCTTGCATGTTACCTCATTGTGAAGCTCTCGGAAGACCCAAAAAAATTATGTAGACATGCGCTAAGAAATCTTGCATGCAAACCCTAAAAATAGACCCTGAAGCTTGAGTCATTGAAAGTCATCATTTCGTTTTGCATGTTACATCACTGCGAAGGCCTCGAAAAACCCACAAAGAATCTCCAGACATGCAAACCCTAAAAGTTGCCCTCGAAGGTAGAATTGCTAAAAATAGCAAGTTGTTCGTTTCAGCTCAAATTTTGCAAGTAGGTAGCTCATAGTGTTCTAAGTGCAGTGCAGTTGTTAGAATATGAAAATCCCAAGAAGATAGGCCCCAAACTGGCACTTACTAAAAATAGAAAATTGTCAGAATTCAGTGAAAATTCAGTAGGAGCCCACTTGAAGCATCCCAAAAGCAGTGCTAGGCTCAGAAATCGATTAGCCAACCCAATTTGACCTCAAAGTAGCCTGAAGATCGCAAACCCTAATTCATGAGAAAACCCTCCAAACTTAGCCAAAATTCAAATTTAGGTCAAATGGCGAGTACATCACCAGACAAAGAAATGGCAGAGAGAGACAGACCCAAAACCAAAGCCAAAAGACGGGAATGGAACAAAAATTAGGGGGTCCCCATTTTGAATGCGGTGATGTGTGAAAAGGTCACTGTTATGCACCAGATTTGCACCCTACTGAAACTTTTAAGCTCAGTAATCTGGCATAACATGAGACTCAAATTCTACATGTGGGATATGCAATACTGAAAATGAGACCTCCGGATTCTAGGCCGGTTCCTGTTGAATAAAAATCTATTTTTTGCTCTTCAAACCTAAAGATTTTAGGGGAAAAAGGGGAAAAAAAGAGATAAAAAGAACTTGAAGATTGAAACTAATTAATGGGTGATACACCAAAATCACTTTCCTTAACACAGAAAGAACCCACAGCTATTTATATGATGATGCAATAACTAGTAAAACCCTCAACACATAAATATTTCAAAGGAAGATCTGAGATTAGGATAATATTTAAAGGATGTTAATCACAGTAAATACATCTAGAAATTAATACAACCTTTAACCTGTGAAGAGAATTCCTAGTCACAAAGATGCCAAAATGAGACAAACTTAAAAGGTTTTAGATAAGAAACACAGAAAAGAAAGATCAATCACCAATCTGCATACAAATATGACACCAGAAATAGATCAAAGAAGCTGTATAAAGGCTCTCAAAGGCCCTGAAAATGCATACTCCAAAGCTTGGAACAAAATAGCACCATGTCCTCCAGAAAGTACAAAGTCTTTTCCACTCTAGAATTTTGCATTCTTAAAAAGAAATGAAGAAGAGAATAAATAGGCTCAAACTTTCCACCCTAACCCTAGAAAAAAAAGGGCCCCACCAAAATAAGGGGGTCGGATTTGGAAAAAAAACCCTAAAAGAAGGATCTCAAACCTATCAACAACCCACCAAAACAGGAAAAAGCCTCCCCAAACCCGGATAGGAACAAAAATCCTCATAAATAGGACTCAAAAGACTCCAAAAAAGGTGTCCCGTCAATCAAAAACTCCTCCCCTGAATCCAGCAACCCAAAACCTCCACTTGACACTGACAGTTTGCCACATCTCCAAGATTTAATGCTCCACTAAAGGCTCCACTTGACTAGGTTTTTAAAAGAATACATCAAATGGCTTCAACTTGCATTAATGACATTTATTTTTTAGAAGTGATTTATAATTTATCACTTTTTAAAATAAAGTTTTACAATTTTTTTAAAAAATGCAAGTTGGAATACCATACCTAGCAAGGTTAAATTTAATTCTGCACTTAAATAATATCATTTATTAAAAATGATTAAAAAAAATCACTTTAATAAAGATTTACAATTTGGCTTAAAATGCAAAATTAAAATAAGACCCTAAGCCTTAACTTTGCATTTAAATAACATCATTTATTAAAAATGATTAATAAATCATTTTAATAAAGATTTACATTTGATTTAAAAATGCAAAATTAATAAAGAACTCTAAGCATATATTTAAAAAAAAAAAAAAGCCTTAGAGTCTTTTGGCTTAAAAGGAATGAATAAAGCCAAAAAGAAAAGGCAAATTGGTCGAATACTTTAGGGTTCCAACCCTAAAATGAAACAAAAATGAGACAAAGACACATTTGCATTTTTGAAGTCTTCTCTTTGCTGGGCGCCGCCATTGAAACCCTAGCCACGCCATGATTTTCTGAGTATCTTCCGCCATTGTAAAGGATTTTGAATCTGGTCTTTGGCCGAAACTGGAGTTTATGACATTTAAAAAAAAAAACGCAGAGAGACATTGTGGGCGCGATTTTCTGTTTTGATCGATGCTCTTTCATTTCTCTGTGATTTTGCTATTAATTTGGCACGAAATCTGCATTTTATTTGGCCACCATGAACATTATGAGTTGCGAACTTGACCAAGAGCCCTTTCAAATTCGAAATATGAAGATTTCATTAGGTATTTTAGATATAAGTCTGATTTTTTCTTCTTTTATGAATTTCTGAAAGTTTTCTTCATTTCCACGCCGCCATGAACATCTTGAAGTAATTTTTCCAGAAATAAGGAACAAACTTGCTTATAAATTTGAATCTGGTCTTTAAAACTTTGAATCTGCAATACTTCACTTTGCAAGCCGCGCCATGATGATTTTTTTCTGATCTCTATAAAAAACGTTTCATTTTGAACTCACAAGAGATGAAATACTTCGATTTTCTCCTTTATCTAGGCATTTTGTATCTCATGATTTTCCTGTTCTGAAAATGAGCTTTTACTTAAACTTGAAAAACCCCTCCAGTTTGTTCTACTGGGTGTTAATCTTTCTCATTGTATTTAGATTCCACAGGTTGCATTAGATTGTTTCTATTGGCTCAGAAATCTGAAGCTAAGAGCTTGCTTGAATTCAATGAAAATATAAAACAAAAGTATATTTTCCTTTTCCTGCAAAGAAGTGAAAAATAGTTATTTTGCTTTCTGTACTGGATATCTTTCATTTTCAGGTCTTTGTTCTCTTTAATCTTCACTGTTGTAGCTCTTTTCATGTTTTCCTGTGCTATCAAGTAAATGTTGATAGACACCAGCAGTAACCAATAACTTTTGCAGAGAAACACATGTAACTAGAAATCAGTATCAAGTGCTCTTTATAGACATGGCTTTCCATTGAGTTTACTAAATGACATAAACTCTGAAGTAGAGTATAATAAGCAGCTGAAATATCGAAGTATTTGTTTGTTGCATTATTAGCATCTCCTGTTTGAAATGAGCTCTCCAAACTTGCTTTGGTACTACTCTACTATCATGGCTTTCAGACTTCTATCAACATTTTGGGAGATCACCTTGCTTTTACTTTTAGAGACACTTTCACTCTTTTCACCAGAGAGCATCGATGCATTATCTTGTACATAAATTTTCTTTTCCTTCCTTCCCTGTAATTTTAATTTCTGTGCATGATGGATTTAAATCTGAACTATTTATCAATGAAAACATAAATCTGTTTCCGTGCACTTGTGACTTTCATGAATATGCATACATTATGAGCTTATCATGCTATCACTTTTACTGTTCTTGACAAAAGAAGCTTTCAAATGGCTGTCATTGTTGTCCTCCATACTGCTGTCTTCTTTTGGAAAATGTTTTCATTACCATGGATGTCTCTTTATGCATCTTTGTACTTGAATAGAACTGCTCTCTCTATAGTGAATTTATCTCTTGCAAAGATTTGATCTTAATAATCTGCCTGTGCATGGTGTCTTCTACTCTCTATTCTCGGCAGTATATAACTTGTCTCCTTGACGTTCTTGTGTTTCCACTACTCTAGAGTTCCTTGAGAATAACAAAGAAGGATAAGACTTACACAAGTTTCTTCTGTTATTTATTAAATGAAAGCATAATATGACTGCTCCTTTGATGCTTGATAGTCACTGTATCTCCATAGCTGTTTGGCTGTTACTAGCATGATCGGTAACATATGACTGCTCCTTTAAGACAAGAGTTGGGCTTTGAGGCTGAAAGTTGTATTCCTTTTTCTGACAGTCCTCGTCTTTTGGTCTTGGCTGTATTTCTTCATTTGTAAATTCTGCTTTTGAATAACTACAACTGTTTTACTTCCATAGAATTATCACAGCATAAGCACATTGTTTTACATGCCTTCATTTCAAAATAACTTATACTGTTTGATCAAGCTTTCATTGGCCTTATATTCATGAAAAATCTGCTTTTGAATCACTTCGTGAATAATGATTATCAACACTCCATTTAATGTCAAAGGTCACTCCATTACTGTCTCACTAGCACTTGTAACATTGTATGCCTGTTTGGTAAAAGATAATGCATATCTATATCTTCCATTATTCTTAAATGCTGACTTAAAACAGAATTTGCTGCTTTATGTTGAAGAACTCGTAGAAAATTGAATTGTTGCAAATCTGTCCTGTACTTGAATACTATGTTTCTCTTCAATGCAAAAAAAAAACAACAAAGTAGAGCTGAACAGAAAATGAAATAGATGAGTGCAATATGCTGCTTTACATATCTGTTATCAATATTCATGTACTTCGTATGAAAATTGTGAATATGTCCTTTTTGATATGCCGAGCTCAACCCTTGTGGGAGCCCATTTTACTCCACATATCTGATAAATGATCTCGAACATTATGAACCTGTTCCTGCACACTGAAACAAACATGTTAGCAAAATAAAAGAAGCTGAAAGCTTCCATTGAATTACACTCTTTCTTCTCTTGACTTTTTTGCAATTATCTGATGGATGCCTGATCGACTGTATCCTATATTTTTGTTGGTAGCGTAGATATATGATAGGATTTGATCCGTCATTGCTTAGAGATTATCTCTAACGTCATCTTTTATCTTCCTTGCAGACGCTTTTGGAGTTGGAACGGAAGCTGAAACTGAAAATGGAGCTAGAGCTGACGTCTCGACTGGAAACCTCAACTGTCAACGATTTGTCATTCTAGGCAATGATGAATCACCTCCTACCCTATGTTTCCGTTATTTTCAGTTGTATAGCATACCATTGTTTATGCATTCTTTATTTGATTGTAAAAATCCAGAAAAAGTTACTTCCACGGCTTGTGTGGGATTCAACATTTTTACAAAATGAATAAAAGCATTACTATGCAAATCTTTTCAATTTTCTGTTTTAAACGTTTGCACAATAAACTATGATTCACATGTAAGATGGTCTCAATGATGATCGATGAACACTCAATCAGCAAAACATGAAAATTTATGTACCTAAAAACAATGAACTTCATCCAGTTCTACCTTTGCTTTTCAGTTCTCTCAACAATGTTGAAACTAAACCAATGAACTTGACTTGACCTGAGCTGTAAGTAAAAGTGGGTAACAATCACAACACAACTCACCAGTCATCTCTCCCTAATTGGAAAATTGCTAAGTAGTGGAGAAGAAAATTTATTCCAGTTGCTAAACTGGGCGCCTTCTCACAGTTATTTAAACTTTGAAGTTATCCATTTTTTCTTCACCATTTGCAGAGTTGAAATTGTGAAGAGTGCTGAAGCTGAAGTGAGTGAGTGAGAAAGAAGAGATTTCTGAAGTGAGTGAGTTGAGTAAATTTTTCTAAGTGCTGAAAGTGATATTGCTGGAATTTCGAGTCTTGAAGTTTGAAGTCAGAGTTCTCGAGGTTTGGAGTTGGTAGTTTAGTGCTGAAGAGCTTTCATTTTGAGGCTAACTCCATATTTTCCAGCCATTTCATAGTGATTTTATTTTAAATCTGAATTGTAATATTTGTATTTTATTTTTGCAGATGGCTGAAGCGTGAAGGGGAGACACTGCTAGAACAAGCAAAGCTGCTGGTAGAGCTGGAAATGCAAATGCGAACAAGGAAAATGCCTCCAGGCAGGCGATCATCAAGCAGCTGAAGAAATCTTTTCTTCCCAAGTCAAAGTTTGTCTCAAAGTTGGCGGGGTTGACTGATACCAACCTTGGTTCATTCAACCTCAAAGCACTCAAGAGGAGAATATACGGGCAGGGTAGCCATCATTCGTCAGTGACATTGCACAATATCGTGAAGAGTGGACTCTATGCAGCTGCTAGTTTCCCACCAGCAGTCCGATGTCCTGAGCTGATTATGGAGTGCGCGAATTATTATAAGCCTGGCCACAGAACAATTGTCTCCTCGGATGACCAGTTGTTTGCCAACTTCACGCCCGGTGCTATTGGAGAGGCGTTTGGGATTCCAATCTTTGAGAAGATGTTGTATAAGACAAAGGAAAGAGTTGACAAAATGTACGCCTCATCTTTTGAGAGGTGTGCAAAAAGAGTTAATACATCATGGATGAGAAGGCCAAAACCTCCTAGCGCCAAGTTGCCTAAGCAAATTATCTCAGAGGAGCTAAAGCAGGAGTATTGTGATTTAATCATGATGCTCAGCCGGGTGAATGGCAGCCCACAAGTATATGCATTTGAACCTTGGATGTTCTTCTATATCAGCATAATGTTGGAGGGAAAGGAGTACGTCGACTTAGATGAGCAGTTCAAAAATTTGAGGAGAACAAGGACATTTTAAATGAGTTCGTATGTCATCTATATGCTGGCTTAGATGACAAAATATAAAGGATTGACATACCAAGAGCCAATCGGAAGCGGTCCTTATCAATTTAAAATCCATGAAGCTTGCAAGCAGCTGCATTTGACAAATACCTCCAGCTTCAAGAGAGTGAACGACGCTTTTACTGTGCACATCACAAGGACTCTTCAATGGAGAACACAACAGAGAATATCAAGGGATGCACAAAAGTTGATTGAGGAGTACGGGTATTGGTTTATCCAATTCCCAAAGTTCACTTATATCAGGCTGTAGGGGTTTACTTCTTATGCCTATAGATTGCCAAGGTACCCCATAGACAAAATGGTGATACTGGAAGTATCTAGGCAACTCATTGCCTACGACAAAATCATAAAGAAAAGGAAGAAGGGAGGGCTGAATTTCCCTATTGTTATGGGGAATTCAATCGAAGAGTGTCCATCTTTCCAGGCAGCTAAAGAGGCAGAGGATGAACTACAATTCTTTCACCTCACTCTCTACAGCAGTAGACAAGACTTTGATCCTCACAAAAAGATCGGAGTAGTACAAGGTGAAGAATATCGACACAAGGCTCATGTTGAAGATTTTTGGGCGAATGCAAAAGACGAAGTTGAAATCAGGAGAAGGATGTTCTCTAGGCTACCCCTGAAATTGATCAAAGAATGTGAAGTTATTCAAGTCTTGGACCAAGTAGATGAGGATGCCGACATTATTCACCTAGATTATGAGTCAGTAAAGGGCACACCAGTCCCACCACCTGATTGGTCGGAGCCAGAGATCACGGACTTGGACACATTGTCTATACTAGTCTTAGCATTCACAAGAAGCTGGGTTGAAAGACATGCTCACAGGCTCAAGAGCAAACAATCCCTCTCACGTACAACCTCATGGGAGATCAGAGGCCACCTACATCAAGGAAGAGAAAATAGGCCGCGCAAATTACAGAGCCATGGAAGAAGACCTCAGTTTAGCTAGAGCCTCAGAGAACAGAAGAAGCATCACCTACACAGTTGCTGACTCACTCTTCAAGCATCCAAGAAATTTCATTATTTGTGAGTCAGAGGCAAGAAATGGAGGTCACTCAGCCATTGCCTGGGGGGCCGGATAGTCAGAGTGCTAATGCTCCCAGGAGTGGGGGCCAACCGAAGGATGAGGAAGAAGAAACAAAAACTAACACTCAATTGGAGCATGTGATCGAGGCAGCCTTTGAAGATGAGAATTCTACGGAGCCTAGAGCCCAAGGTTTGGAGGAGGATGTATTACAGTTGGAGGAAGATATACAACACATGGAGACGGAAGAGCCCCAGCAAAATGTTGTTATTAGAGAAGTTCATTAAGTAGAAGCAACAGAGGAGCAGCCACTTGTTGTTTGCAACACTCAACAGGTTGTTCCAAATTGGCTCACAAATGTGATAGGAAGAGATCAAGAGGATGACATCAACCCAGCAATAGAGATGGAAGAGCTCCATAATAGAATAAGTGGGTCACCGAAGAAGAAAAGAGCCAAAAAATACTCTAGGATTGAAACAGATGAGTCTGGTTCACGCACTCTTCATGTTGCAGTTCCAAGGGAAGAATGTGATCGAGATGAAGCAATGCCTGAGAATTACACGATCACTACAGTTGAACTAGGACGTCCTACAGGAGCCCAGGTGATTGAGGAAGCTGAAAACTCCTTCTAGGCATTGAAGGATAGACTGCTTCGAAAAGGAGAAAAATATAAGAAGTTGAAGAAGGAGCATAAGGCGTTAATTGGCTATGTACAACATCTAGCACGTCCATGTGCCCAAGAGAATCCAGCGGTAGATCTTCAAACCGAGTTTCCACTGGAGTCAATTAGTGGGATTGAGGAAATGAAGAGGGCAATTCAGGAGGGAGACAAATGGGTCGGTGGAGTTCGGGTTGAAGTTGAGAAATTCATTGAGGACCTTGTCTCTTCCTTTCAGCATGCCTCTAGCATCCTGTTGACGGTTTTGAGACCGCACCAACATTAATAAAGTCTCCCAACGAGGATGCCCTATCCTCTCTTGAACAAAGTATTCAGCATGCTAAGATTGCGAGTAAGATCATGCTTTCAACTCCAAGGTTCCTTAAGTGCGAATAGGCTCAGTTTGGCTCGATGTGATATTGCTGGTATTTTCAAGGGGACTTACACAATTGTTCGACGGCTAACAACAAACAGTAGACTAAGGGCTTTCGTGTGATTCAAATGATTTGGCAGGTGAGCGCAAGTTTCCTAATTCTAACCGGAAATGAACTGAATTTAAAAGGGTGTAGGGCCTAAGAAGTTTATGTGCTACTCTAAATGCAGGATATGTGGAGCTTCGCTTTCATTAGACTTCAACCGGATTTCACCTAGCCTCCGTGGACAAGCCTTCAGAAAATCGGTGCAATCTTCAAGGGAAATAGCAAGATGTTCAAGTTATAATTTAACATACATACACCATCCGAACGGCGTATAAAGTACGTAAAAACTACAACCGGTTAAACACAAAATAATCTCCAATGTAAAGCGAGGCCCAACTTATCATCAACAAGCGCTAGTGGTATGGAATAAAGCGAAGCTATCTCAATAAACACCACACATCAAAGTAAGCTACTTGCATGAATTTAAACTACTTGGATACGAAAGGAAGAAGAAACCTTGCTAGCATTTCATGACAAGACAAATTCCATCATCAATGAAAAGATCTATTATCATAAAATGTGTTACACAACAATCTCTTCAAAAGTTTTCAAAGGGAAAACTTTCTCTCTTCTCCAAATGATGCAAAAAAAATGCTACACTATCTAGCTCTAATGCTCTCTCAATGTCTACTTTGATTCTAACTTTCTACTCTAATTCTAATCTAATGTGTTACAAATGAGGGGGACTCCCCCTTTATATAGCTAGCCAAGTCCCAAAAGACGGCTAGGGTTACAATCAATAGAGTGGCCAGAATCGTGCCACCTCAGTCCTAAATAATATTGCCCTAAAAACCGCCACGAGGGAGAGGGGTAATAAATGCTTCATAATGTCCACCATCATCCTTCTAGAAGATTCCATTTGTAGACGGTTCACACCGTTTCCGACCTTTCTTTTTTGGCTTGTTCTTGATTTCTTCCACTTCTGAGGTCTTCATTCTTCGCCACTTTATTTATACTAAGCTCCTAACACTTAGCCATTTTCTGCAAATTTTCCTCCTTCGAGATTGAAACTCATCTTCATGGCTTCCACTTCAGGTCATCGGTTCGCTCTCAACATTTCTCCTGCAAAACAAGCAAGGAGAGGGGTATTAGAATACTTCATGATATAAACTTAACTTACTTACCTGATTTTCATGCTTTGATCTCCAAGCGTTCATCGCCAACTTTGTGTTCAAGTTTATGCCTTAGATAAACTTCATCTTTGAGAAATTCATTTCACCGGCCGGAGCCTGGATAACCTCATTTTATTCATTTTTCGCTCAAGAAAACTATCTTCACGTAAGGATTGAAGCAAATTCACCGCAGGCAGCTTTTCAACCATCATCCGGAGGATTTCACCTTGAAAACACATTTTCTTCATTTTGCCTTAGAAAATTTTCAAATTTCCCTTAGGAAATTCATCAACCTGGTGCCCATTTAAAATCTTCATCCCAGAATCCTCGACAAGCCGCGGGAAGACCTTAAAATCCATTCCTCATCTACACCGCATATACCTTAAGAAAATTTTCTAGAATGTGTCGAATCCATGGGTACCCAACGAACGGGTTCATTTTATTTTCCTGAATTTTGAACCTTAGAAAATTATTTCCCTGTGAAATTTATTCTCGTTCCTTGATCCCCTCTGAGAATTTTGCTCTAACTTGGAAAATTTTATTAATCCTGTGTAGCTGGCATTCACTGACTTCACCTCAGGCGACTCATCTGCGCTTCAAGAAAAATTCCATCACCTCTCCAGACTTAAACGTTTTTCTAAGGGGAAAAAAATATTTTGTGCCTTAGAAATTTTCGAATCACTTCGAAAATTTTGCCTTAGAAAATTTCATATCCAATTCAATCAACTAACCTGTGAAAATATCAACTTCACTTAGAAAATTTTATATTCACGCCTAGCACAATTTTATTTCTCACTCGCCATTTCACATTTGCAAGGCAATTTTTATTTGAAGTTCAAACGCCTTAGAAAATAAAATTATTTTTTTTATCTTCACTCAACATCTTAGGCGCATTTTGTGTCTGAAGGAAGATATTTATCTTGAAAATTTCTCATCACCTAGCAACTTGCTTTACTTCACATTTTATTTCACCCTTCTAGGCGCATAACATACTTGACATTTTAAAATCACGCCTTGAAGTATTTTCTCACACATATCATCTTGGGCGCTTATCACTTAGAAGAAATTTGAAATCACGCCTTAATCACATTTCACCTCACTTTGGCGCACTTGACACTTGAAGAAGGACTTCACACTTTCAACACCTTCACTTTACTTTCCATTCCTTCTTAGGCGTATTTCACACTTTGAATAGGATAAAACCACGCCACCTTGTTTTGTCTTTTTCTTCTTCTAAATTTTTTTTTTTTT
>VDFB02305160.1:0-16478 GCA_007258455.2 Sequoia sempervirens | reverse complement strand
GCACACTAGCCACATCGTGTACACCAAACAATTTAGTATGAAACAACCTCATTCAAATATAGACCACTATATCCTGATACATACAACCATGCTAAGCACACCATAAAAATTCAATGCATACATGTAATGTAACCCTATTAAGAATACATATAAACAATGGCATGTACACAAGTCAATTATATACATACCTATGCCTAACTCACATTAGCATACTAAACACACCACACAAAATTAACATTTAAACAAGGAGACTATTATACATAACTAACCCAATTTTCATTCAATATGAATTAATCATATGTATATTATAATGACCTTAATGCTACCAATACTAATTCGTACAAGCACTCTAAGAACGCCATACACGCTCATTCACGCTTGATACAACACCAACACAAAAGTCCCATGCACATATACATATTAGCAGCGTGATGCAAAGCTATTTTCTCCGTCCAATTCACACCTACTGAGCTTGCTCCCCTCTCCAAAGCTTTCCTACTACATCTATGTTGCCTTTAGATGCAACCTTACATAAAAGCTTGTTGGTGTTTAGTTTATTAAAATACGACCGCATGGTTGCTCTAAAATTATAAAACAAACTTTACCATTAGCTCTATGTTATTTTGGCAACAACTATACCTGAAGGGATTTTCCCAACACTATTTGTGGTGGTCACCTTCATAACTGATTCTTGATTGAAGGCATTAACTATCAAATCTATATCTTCATCATTATTTTCCTCAATTACATAGTGTCAGGCACTAAACTGTTTGACATACGCCTCAAGGAAATGATGTATCAGAGAATGCAATAAATGCAGGATATGCACAAAATAAATTCATTAAAGAGGCTTTAAAACAAATTTCAAGCAAATGAAAAACGACAGGTGTAAAGTTAAATTTTACATCCTTTTTCAACATCCATTCTGCTTGCATTTAAATGGGAGCTTTTTGGAAATAGGGTATGGGGCGTCCATCACGTTAAAAGTGAAAATGATGGAGCTATTTTTTTTGGTCAGCAATTTTAGTTGCAAATGCGCTAGAAGACATGTATGCAGAATGCAAAAGAAAAGACCAAGCATGTGATCTTTTGACAAAAAAACTCAAGAAAGGTGGTCTCAGGGAGTGTAATAATTACAGGATAAGCACAAAACAAATTTACTGGAGTGGTTTTAGAACTTTCAAGAAAATGAAATTTAATAGGTGAACGTCGAATTCCCTAACATTTAACAACATCCTCCTAGCGTGCAAGATGGGTATGGACCTACATCAATGCATAAAGGAAGGGAATTTTTTTTATTATTAGACATTATCGATGGAGAGGCTCTGGTAAATATGTATGAAAATGTGAGAACACATACAAGGCACATGAATTTTTGTCAACTGGTTCATGGAAATCAAAACTATTTAAAGATCTAAACCACCAAATGAACATCAACTCCATTTCCATTCAATGCATCTCTATTCGGAGAATAAATAAGTAAATATAATAATGTCTCACATGAAAACACTTACAGTTAAAACACAAAAGCATTGCTTTCATTAAATAGATGGTAGCATATCATTGTTTCAGAATAGATAAGCACAAAAGAAGTGTTGCGACTATCTAAGATTCCCATTGTTTGAAAAAGACACCGAGATCATGGCAATAAACTTACCTTCAGATTCTGTACAATTTGCTATGTGACTTACAAAGCCATTAAGGATTACTATGCAACGGTTAGCGGGAATGCACCTAGGATTTTGTTGAAAACCTATGAAAACTTGCATGCAAATGTAATTGGCATCCCTTTAAAGCCTGATTCCACCATTTTTCCAGCGTTATTCTACATTTAAAAAGAAATGGTGCTCCTCGACTACTTTCTGTATCTTCTGCAATCATTGTTAAGTCTATCTATCTAGCTACGTTTCCCACTTCCCTTGCATTATCTATATCCATGCTTCTGGTGAGATCCTTTGTTTCTTTCACAACATCTCTCAGCCACCACTTGAATGGATCGTCATCTTCTCCTCCTCTCGACCATGATGGCACTACATATTGAGTATGCTTAATGCAGAGGAGTATAGCCGATCTAATACCAATAGATTGAGCAATCCATTTTCTTCACAGGCCCCTTTGCTCTCCTCCACGGAAAACCCTACCAAGCCTTCTACGAAGTTCTCACTGTCTGCACTCACCTCCATAAACTAATTGATTTAAACATATATTGCAGATTGGAGTCGAATATGGTAATTTTATGAACCATCTAGCATCCCCCCCCATATTTCAATCACAACATTAGCATAACTCCCAACCATGGTGATGACATTGGAAACCAAAATGGGTGGTGGTAACTTCAAGTCGTAATGCTAGCTTCCTGGCGATGCAATTAATATGAAATTCTAATAACACTACTCAACCTGAAATGTATTAATTGGCCATAAACAATCAAAGGTAATCTAATTCTTTACTTCATATCAATGTGGGCATTAAAGACTACTCGAATACCTAGACTTAATTGGATGTTATTGTATTTGTCACCAGATTCGAATCCTTGATTGCATATCTGCTATGCTTACCGTGCCACTCGTCCTGGTCACACCATGCATTGCTGATCCATCTATCTATCATAAATACTCAACACCTCACTTCTTTAATGCAATGGTAGGGAACTATTTATTTGTTTTCATACCCAAGTCCATTCTAATAAAGGCCCTCATAAGAGACACTCACACAACCCATAACCATGACATTGATCGCTCAACTAGTGCACTTTAGACTTGACTGAGTAGGATGCGACACATTTTTTTTATGATTTTTATATTATTATGGTGTAAGGACTAACATTACCTAGAGCAATAAGTGAGACTAATTTAAGCATATGACTTTAAAGCAATTTAATGTTCTATATGTGAAAATATCATGAAAGCTAATTTCAAATATACCTTTTACTTCCATAAATGTGTAAAATAAGTTTGATATGCATAGCATGATAAATTTAGTCTTGGATATAAGTGCCTAATCAAGAGTATATTATAAGATGCTAGTATTCAATTTCCAATAAATTTTGAAGGATTGAAAATTTTGTAAACATTGACTTCAATTTGATTTCAAGTATCATGTTTCTATGTTTTTGTTTTGGTGTCATGAATATAAAACTAGAATGTTTGAGCTATGTTATAACTCTTATAAATTACTCTCAAACACACCTTTAGCACATAAATATATTCTCTAATATGTTTTCAAGGATAACTTAATGTATTTTATGTGTAAATAAAAATGTTCTAATATGAAGAAAGTTCGATGATTTATAAAATTTAAATGAATGGCACGGTGGAGAAGGAGACGTATAATGAATTTGTCTACTAACTCATTTATTTTGCTGAACGATAATGGCCATATTTTCAATATTTAATTGACTGATGGTTCAGTTTGCTGATCTGTCCCACCATTGTTCATCCTGATTAGAAGATAATATTATATATTTCTAATATTTGTTCGACAGTACTCTGACTTTTGCTTAAATGCTACTTCCAAAAGCCTAATTCCCCATCCACCCCAAGCCAATTGGATACACATGGCCACACAAAGCTCCCAAAATTCTACAAATTATTTTTATGACCTAAGAATAATTTTACATTATAAGCATTATCACATGGTTTAGAATTAAAATCCTCATATTCAATATAATGTCAAACATCCAAACATGAAAGATCCCTAGACACATTATTGAGAATTGATCGGGTGGCCTTACACTATTCATTTCGTTAAACTTTGTTAGCTAAATAGTTAGTAGGTTTTCTCATTTCCTGCACTATATTTCACACTTTCTAGCCGTACAAATGCCAACACACTAGAGATACACCAATGCACCATGCTATCATCCCAGTTTTGCGTTGTCGTCCTTGGGAAGAGAGGTGACTGAGGTGCAGTTCGGATTCTAGAAATCGGCTTGCTTAGTCTCATTCAAGATTTCGGATTTGCAGAGTGATAGAAGCACTTGAGAGTGCTCTTAATTCTCTATCCTTGACCTAAACACCAACTTAGCTTGAGGTAATATAGGGCAGCCCTTCACTCTCGGCTCTTCGTGACCTAGAGCCTTGGTGTGGTTGGTCCCTCTACCTTATATTTTGGTGAACCCCAAGTGAACCATTTTGGTTCCATTTAGAGGTGCTGAAATTTCCTTTCCTTGTATCCTAGGAGTGTTGTGGGTGTAAGTGTTGTGGGGTTCCTAGCCTTGTAACTCGACCTACGACCCCTACTGGCGCAGTTGGAAGGTTTCGTAGGCATTGCAAAATGAAGCCTTTTTTGGGTCACCGTCTAACTATAAAACCTTCAGGGGCTCTGTGAAAGTTTTGTCTAGTGTGTGTGATGGCCTCTTTACATCTGCCCATCCCATCCATGTAACCTGTGAGTAGTTCTCCTAGTATAAATTTCACCTCACAGGACCTGTTGATGGGTTATAACTGAGAGCCATCTCCTCTATACATCCCCGTTCAAATCAACAGAAACACTATGATAGGTGTTCTTGTTGACCTAATGTGTCGGTTGAATGTTATAACTAAGGAGATTATGTTGATCAATTTCCTGCACAAAGATGGGTATGATGCATTTGAGAGTACCATCCGTACACACAACGAACATTCTATACCTACCCTTGGTTGCATCACCTTGTCCATTTCAGTTGGATCTAAATCAATGAACTTAATTTTTGACATCATCTCGAGGTCTGAACTCTTGAAGGTGAAGCTGGGTATCCCCTAGTTGGTCGCTATGAATGCAGTTCCCTCGGTCATGCATAAGTGTCTGAAATTTATCCATGAGGGTACAACACATGTAATCCATGAAATCGGCTATAAACTGTTAGTTGACCATGGTAGCTATTTGTTGGATCACTTTTGGCCTACACCTGTTGGTTTGCTACCTACTAGGATAGACCTCTTGTACCATACCTATGTGAAGTACAAGAGTGGGCGCTTAACACCTAAAGTGATATACCCTCCATCTCCCTATTCCATCTCACATAGGGCTTTTTTAAAGGTTGATAGTGATGTCACCTTGGCTCAAAAAAGAGAAAACGAGAAGTGTGCTTTGTACTCTTCTTCTTCTTCTTTTGCAGCTATTGTCCCACTTGTTGCTTCCTCTCGCCCTATTGTGGCATCATTAGATTCTGCTCCTAGGTGTTTGCTAGAGAATCCTATGGTGCTCGCTTGGTGAAATCAAAAGCGTCCAGTGTTTGAGCTTCCTGTTCGACCCACGATGCCTAGGCCCATTCGGTATGGTAAGGGGAAGGATCCTCGGTTGGATGTTGTGGTTGTGTTGATGATATGTGGTTGTCATTGATGTCAATGCTATTAGCATAAATGCATTTGAAGTTGTATATGTTGAGGATATTGAGAAAATTGTAATAAATAAGTTCCAGGTTGTTAGTGGTGAAGTGAAGTTCAGTATGGTGGTTATTTTTGTATGTTGTTGATCAGAGGTTGTGGACTAAAGGGTTTGTTGCTGAGTGTATCTAGTTTATCCACATCGAGTTTCAGAGATCTTCATGAAGATTTGATCGAGTTATGAATATTTCCATTCAGACGGTTTTTATGTTTCTTCAGTTGGTTTTCCTGATTGAAGATGATGCTATTTTAGTTAGTTCAATTGTTTTAGATGCTTCTCTTGTGATTTTTGATGCTTGTGAATGTTTCTAGATCATGATTTATCTTTGTTGCATGTCTGCATTGATTGTTGTGATCATGGTTGGCAATTTTCTCTTACGTGTTCATGTTTTTCTTGTTCTTGGCCAACATAGTGTTTGTAGTGTGTTGTGGATCTTCGAGGATAAATTAATTGAAGTGTCTTCATGCTGAAGATGTTGATTTGGGTCCTCACTAAGTTGTGGCCAACCTTGGTTGATTCGCATTGATAATCTATAATGTTTTGGGCCAACAATTTATATTCATTTTATTATTTATTTGTGGCCGACTTGTAGCAATGAAATTTCATGTTGCAGATATATAAGAGCGATTGTTTATTTGAATTTAAGGGTGAAAAAGGTGTGCTTCTGTGTGTGTACATGAATAAGGTTCTAAATCATTCAAAGGTAGAGTAGAGTGTGAATAATTGTGAAGTGTGAAGAAGAGTGAAAAAGATTGAAGAAGTGTTCATGTGCTTAGTTGGAACTATAATTAGGCATTAGTAGATGTTATTTTCTTAGTTCAAAATCTGGATGGCTTTAATTTAAATCTCTTTGTAAGATAGTGTGTCTTCCTTTGTAATTGAGCAGTGATCTCTAGGCAGTGTGCCTGAATGCATGTGCATTCCGCATATTCCATTTTCATTATACTTTTAACAGGGTATAATCTTGTGGATTGACCTCCACCATGGTTTTTCCCTTAATAGGGTTTCCATGTAAAAAATCTTGGTGTTATGTGTGTTTCTGATGTGTTGATGATTTATGTTTTCATGGTTAATAATCAGATCATTGAATAAGGTTCATAAGATGAATAAGTTTTGAATTTCTGTGACAACTGATTCACCCCCCCCTCTCAGTTGTTTGCCCTTATATTGCCAACAATTGGTATTAGAGCAGGTTCCTTGGAAGAATTTTAACAACTTAAGGTGATCCGGGATAGAAAGTTACTAGAAGGATAGTCTGAGATTTGATGGAACAAATTATTCTTTGTGGAAGACTTGAATGGAGTGCCATCTGAGATGCATTGGTGAACCCTATGGGAGCATCACAAGTAATAGGTATGTTATTCCATCGAATAGTACATATGTTGAGTATAATATCTGAGCTAAAGAAGCTTTTTTGAGTGCTTTGACTGATTCTGGGATGACAAATGTTATGGATCTGAAGACTGCTTATGATATTTGGAAAAAGTTGGAAACCTTGTATGAAGGTGATGCTAATGTGAAGATTGCTAAGTTGTAGAGTTTGACAGGGAAATATGAAAGGTTGAGAATGGGTGATGATGAGAACATTAATACTTTCATGAAAAGAGTGAATGAACTTGTGTGTGGTATTAGATGTGTTCGTGGAAAGATAGATGAATATGATATTGTTGCTAAAGTGCCTAGATCTATGCCTGATTTTTACAAAGTTAAAGCTAGTGCTATTGAAGAGCTCTGGATTGTAACAAACAGAACCAAAGATACATTGGTTGGTAAGCTGACTGCTTCTGAGTTGAGCAAATTTGGTGATGCCCTTCCTGAGGTTGAATCTGCATTTAAGGCTACTACTTCCAAAAGAGATAGACAGAGATATGATCTGGGTGATAGTTCATCTAGAAAGACATTCAAGTATGAGGATGAAATCAAACAGATTGAAGAAGAAAGAGAGCTAGAAGAGCTGAAAGCACTTATTGTCAAAATACTACTGAGAGGAAAAGGTAAGTATGAAGAAAAAATACCTCTTAAATGTTTTTCTTGCAATAAGATAGGTCATTTTGCATCAAGGTGTCTGAAAAGAGTTGCTAAAGCAAGACATAACAAGCCTAGATTTCAAAAGAAGTGTTACTATGTTGTTGATGAAGGCGTGACAGATGGTGAATCTAATAAAGGAAATAGAAGTGATGGTGAATGGGACCTATTTTTTGCTATAAAGGAAAATAATCTTGTATCTACTGAATTTGATGGTTGTACAAATGTGGAGAAATCCCTGGCTGCTCGAGTTCAAGAAAAAGATGAATGGGTAATTGGCAATGGATGTTCACATCATATGACAGGAGATAAAAGTAAGTTTGTAAGCTTGGAAAAGTATGATGGTGGTTTTGTGAGATTTGGTGATAATACAGCTGGTGTGATCCATGGAAGAGGTTGCATTTGTCTTGATGGTACGCATAATACTGATGATGTTTTGTATGTGGAAGGCTTGAAGCATAATCTTTTCAGTGTTGGTCAAATGGTTGATAAAGGATACAATGTTCAGTTCAAGGATGGAAAGTGCAGAATATTGAGTTCTAGAAATGAAATTGCATTAGGTACAAAAACAAAAGGTAATATCTTTCACTTGAGTGTTGCTAGTAAAAGTTATTTGATTGCTCAAGTTGATGAAAGTTGGTTATGGCATAGGAGGTTGTGTCATGTTAACTTTGATAATATTGTCAAGATAAGTTCCACTAAGGCTGTGAGAGATCTACCTAAGTTAGTGAAACCTACCAATGCAATATGCAAGGAATGCCAATTGGGAAAGCAAACTAGATTTTCATTTCGGAGTAAAAAGCATTGTTCAAATAAATTGTTAGAGCTTGTGCATACTAATCTATGTGGTCCCTCTCAGGTTAGAAGTTTACAAGGTTACAGGTATTTTATGTTACTCATTGATGATTATTCTAGAATGGTATGGGTTACTTTCTTAAGGGAGAAATCTGAAGCACTGGAAAAGTTCAAGATCTTTAAAGCTATGGTTGAGATAGAGACGGGTTTGAAGATTAAATGTCTGAAATCAGATAGAGGTGGTGAATTAACTTCAGGTGAATTTAATACTTTTTGTGAAGAACATAGAATAAAGAGACAATTATCTGCATCGTGGACCCCTCAGCAAAATGGAGTGGTGGAAAGGAAAAATAGAAGAATTGAAGATGCTGCTAGAACTATGATGTTTGAAGGAAATGTTCCTCATATCTATTTGAGAGAAGCCATGAGTACTGCTGTGTACACACTCAACCGGGTACAAATCAAAGGTGATACTAGTAAGACCCCTTTTGAGATATGGACTGCTCAAAAGCCTATTGTTAAATACTTCAAGATATTTGGAAGCAGATGTTATATTAAGAGAGATGAAGACATAGGAAAGTTTGATGCTAGGAGTGATGAAGGTATCTTTCTGGGTTATGCTACTTAAAATAAGGCCTACTGGTGTTACAATAAAAGATTGAAGAAAATGGTTGAAAGTGCAAATGTTAAGGGTGATGAAGACTTTGGTACACTATCCAAAACCGGTGGATATGACTCTGATGATCAGGATGATAGTACAAACAAAGGAAAGAAAATTCATACTACAGATCAAGTGCAAATCAATCCGATAAATCAAGGAAATGAAGAAGGAGAAACTGGTGAAAGAGAAGAAGAAAGATCATAAAAGCCTGAAGTTGAAGAAAATCCTAAGAAGACTCTGAGGTATGTAAGATTGAATCATTCAAAATATCAGATTATAGGTGATAAGAACAAAGGTGTCCAGACTAGGAGAAAGATTGCAGAAGAGTATTGCTTGATTTCAAAGATTAAGCCTACTAGTGTGAATGAAGCATGTAAAGATGAGCATTGGATTGAAGCAATGAAAGAAGAGTTAAAATAGATTGAAAAGAATGATACATGGATTCTTGCTCCTAGTCCTAAGGATAAGAATGTCATTGGAACCAAATGGGTCTTTAGAAACAAACTGAATGAGCAAGGTGAAATGGTTAGAAACAAAGCAAGACTGGCATGTAAAGGATATTCACAAATAGAAGGAATTGATTTTGAAGAGACATTTGCCCCTGTTGCTATAATTGAAGTTGTAAGATTATTTATTGCCTATGTTTCTCATAAGAGATACAAAGTTTATCAGATGGATGTAAAATCAACTTTTCTAAATGGTGAATTGGAAGAAGTGTATGTTGAGCAACCTGATGGATTCCGGTTGACTGATAAAGAAGATATGGTATGACGGTTGAAGAAAGCATTGTATGGATTCAAGCAAGCCCCTAGAGCATGGTATGCAAGATTGGACAAGTATTTGCTCAAGCTTGGATTTAACAAAAGTACTACTGATATTAATCTGTATTTCAAGAATGATGATAAATATTTGATTGTTGAAGCCTTTGTTGATGATATTATTTTTGGAGGAGATGATGCTTTGTGCATGAAGCTCGCTAATGAGATGCAAAATGAATTTGAGATGTCTATGATTCGTGAGATGAAATTATTTTTAGGATTTCAAATTACTCAGTTAGATAAAGGGATTTTTATATCTCAGTCCAAGTATGTGAAGGAATTGTTGAAGAATTTCGGTATGGAGGATTCAAAGCCTATTGGTACACCCATGGTGACCGGATGCAAGTTGACAACAGAAGATGATTCTCCAAAAGAAAATCAGACAAGATACAAATCAATGATTGGTGGATTGTTGTACTTAATTGAAGGCCCAATATCATGAATGTTGTATGTATTGTTGCAAGATTTCAAGCTAATCCAAAAGAATCTCATGTGATTGTTGTGAAGAGAATTTTCAGATGCTTGAAGGGAACTATTGATCTTGGCCTATGGTATCCTAAAGATGATGATCTTACTTTGAGTTCCTTTACTGATGCTGACTGGGCAAGAGATGTGAATGACATAAAAAGTGCTAGTGGTGGAGCATTTTTCTTGGGTAAGAAGCTAATGTCATGGTTATCAAGAAGCATAATGCCATTTCCTTATCTACTCCAGAGGCCGAATACATTGCTTCTTCTAATAATTGTACTCAAGTCCTGTGGATGAAACAAATGTTGAAGGATATCATAATTATATCTGATGAGCCTATTGCTATATTCTGTGATAACTCAAGTGCTATTAACATTTTCAAGAATCTGGTGTTGCATTAAAAAACAAAGCATATATCTATCAAATTTCACTTTTTGAGGGAGAAGGTAAGTGAAAAGGAAGTCAAATTGGAGTATGTGCCTACTAAGGAGCAGATTGCAGACATCTTTACCAAGTCGTTGCCTAAGGATACTTTTGAGTATCTCAGAGGGAAGTTAGGGGTGATTACCCCTCCTAATCAGAACTAAGGATGCATTACATTGCATCATTCTGTGCATTTCATAGTCATATCTTGTCTCAGATTTATGTTGTGGTGGTTGCTACTCAGGGGGAGTAGTCAGATGTTCAAAAATTTAGATATGCGGTTCAGAGCTTAGAGAACTTTGTCATTGATGTCAAAGGGGGAGAAGAGTCATGTGAAAAACTAGTGATTATCTGAGGAGAAGAGCCTTATGGGGACAAAGATTATGTGAAAGTGTTGAGGAGAAGATGAGTCAAAACCTAAGCAGGAGTTAGTTGCGTTGATGGTGTTTTCCACATCATGTGTTGCCATCAATGCCAAAGGGGGAGATTGTTGTATGTTGTGGTTGTGTTGATGATATGTGGTTGTCATTGATGTCAACACTAGTAGCATAAATGTATTTGAAGTTGTATATGTCAAGAATATTGAGAAAATTGTAATAAATAAGTTCTAGGTTGTCAGTGGTGAAGTGAAGTTTAGTATGGTGGTTATCTTTTGTACGTTGTTGATCAGAGTTTGTGGACTAAAGGGTTTTTTTCTGAGTGTATCTAGTTTATCCACATCGAGTTTCAGAGATCCGCATCAAGATTTGATCAAGTTATGAATATTTCCATTCAAATAGTTTTTATGTTTCTTCAATTGGTGTTCCTGATTGAAGATGATGATATTTCAGTTAGTTCAGTTGTTGCGGATGCTTCTCTTGTGATTCATGATGGTTGTGGATGTTTCTAGATCATGCTCTATCTTTTTTGCATGTCCGCATGGATCGTTGTGATCGTGGTTGGAAATTTTCTCTTGCGTGTTCATGTTTTACTTGTTCTTGGCCGACATAGTGTTTGAAGCGTGGTGTGGATCTTTGAGGAGAAATTAATTGAAGTGTCTTCATGCTGGAGATGTTGATTTGGATCCTCACTAAGTTGTGGCTGACCTTGGTTGATCCGCATTAATAATCTATAATGTTTTGGGCTGACCGTGTATATTCATTTTATTATTTCTTTGTGGTCGACTTGTAGTGATGACATTTCATGTTGTGGATATATAAGAGCGATTGTTTATTCGAATTTAAGGGTGTAAAAGGTGTGCTTCTATGTGTGTGTGCGAATAATGTTCTAAATCATTCGAAGGCAGAGTAGCATGTGAAGAATTGTTAAGAAATGTGAAGAAGAGTGAAGAAGTGTTCATTTGCTTAATTGGAACTATAATTAGGCATTAGCAAATGCTATTTTCTCAGTTCAAAATCCAGATGGCTTTAATCCAAATCTCTTTGTAAGACATTGTGTCTTCCTTTGTAATTGAGCAATGAGCTCTAGGCAATGTGCCGAAATGCATGTGCATTCCCCATATTCCATTTTCATTATACTTTTAACAGTGTATAATCTTGTGGACTGACCTCCACCGTGGTTTTTCCCCTAACAGGGTTTTCATCTTTGTATTATGTGTGTTTCTGATGTGCTTGATGCATCGATGTTTTCATGGTTACCAAACCCCAAATTAGAACAAGGTTAATAAGTTGAATAAGTTTTAAATTCTTTTGCATGTCACCACCTCCCCTTCCTCATTTGTTTTCCTCTCTTTGTATTATCGACATCCCCATGGGGAGTCTCGGAGCCGCCTCCTGCCTCCTACCACTCTTTTTTCTCCTGCTGCACGAATGGAAGAGCTCCCACCACAGATAGAGCCCACCGCCTCTGCTGGCTTGTTCAACCCTCCTCTCACCTCTTCCTCCTCTCATCTCAGATTTTTTCTCCTTAACAACTATGATGGACACTTCAATGGCTGGCACTGCTCCATCTCAGCTCGCCTCCTCTAGCTCCCGAGCTCCAGGAACGCCAGCATGAGCGCAAGCTGCCATATAGGCCTCTATGAAAGTGGTCAGTGAGAAGGTTGCTTTGGCAAGGGGAGCCACCCAATTCCTATTTCTGTAGTCCCAGGTCCTCTCATCCCTCTGCTGTGGCCTACCAACCCTGGGCATGCTTTTTGGCTCTACTGTGGAACGTGAATGCCCTAATCCCAGCAGGGAAGTTTACGTCTACCCACAAGATCCTCTTGATGTCCTGCCTTTAGACATTCACTGGTTAATGGACATGTTGAAAACCTGATGGTGTCCATCGTGGTTTTCCTCTCCATGCCTTTGCCTTGTCAATGGGGATCCTTTATCCGTTTGGCTGTGCTGCAAGATGGAGCCATTTTCTAATGGGGAGTAAGAGAGTCCAAATCTTTCTTCTAAAGGTGGTCCTAAGGCATGCACTCATCCCAGTGACGGGAAGGCTCTTTAGCTGCACTTTCACACCTGTTTGCGATGGACCCCTGACGGAAGTTCTATCGAATTTTGCTTTCTGTTTCACGCTGGTTTTGAGATGTTCAGCTGGCGACGAATGCCTTCGATGGTCGGTGGGCGCGAACGCGACTCCAGCCCCAATGCCTAAAAAATTAGGGTTTCATCTTTCCTAGTCAGTCTGAGGTCGTATAGGGTGAATAAATTGAAAAAAGAGCTCAACGTTGTTGTCAGTATGCTTCCAGCAGGCTCTCAACAAATTTTCATCAGATTTTGAGGTACTTACTATTTTTAGTAAGTGTGCAATTATGGGCAATTAGTCAACATTTTTGAGATTCCGACAGTCACACAGCATTCAGAGTAGATCAAGTTGTTCACGTGCAAAATTTAAGTGAAAACAGACAACTTACTATTTTTAGCAGTCCTGCTTCCAGGACCAATTTTAGGACTTAGATGCAGAGTTTTCCTTTGCATGTCTGGATATTCCTTTTGGGTTTTCAAAGACCTTCACAATGATGTAACATGCAAAATGAGACGACAACTTTCAGAATTCAATCTTCCGAGGCTATTTTTAGGGTTTGCATGTCAGGGTTTCTTTTGCATGTCAGATGATTCTTTATGGGTTTTTCAAGAGCTTTGCAGTGGTATGACATGCAAACAGAGATAATCACTCAGTAAGGAACTTATTATTTTTAGCAGGTGCGTCCCGGCAGCTTCTTCCCAGTAGTTCAGAATCACGAGCTGATCGCAATGCAGCAGAAACGAAGGCAAACAGAGATCATTTGATACGCATGCAGAGAAAATTAGGGTTTCCAACTTCAGAGCCTAAAAAGAAGGGTAAAAAGTCAGAATTTTTGAAAACCGGTGTAAACCACTGCGATCAACATCCTTCATCAGTCTGTGCATTTCATAGTCATATCTTGTCTCAGATTTATGTTGTGGTGGTTGCTACTCAGGGGGAGTAGTCAGATGTTCAAAAATTCAGATATGCGGTTCAGAGCTTAGAGAAATTTGTCATTGATGTCAAAGGGGGAGAAGAGTCATGTGAAAAACTAGTGATTATCTGAGGAGAAGAGCCTTATGGGGACAAAGATTATGTGAAAGTGTTGAGGAGAAGATGAGTCAAAACCTAAGTAGGAGTTAGTTGCGTTGATGGTGTTTTCCACATCATGTGTTGCCATCAATGCCAAAGGGGGAGATTGTTGTATGTTGTGGTTGTGTTGATGATATGTGGTTGTCATTGATGTCAACACTAGTAGCATAAATGTATTTGAAGTTGTATATGTCAAGAATATTGAGAAAATTGTAATAAATAAGTTCTAGGTTGTCAGTGGTGAAGTGAAGTTTAGTATGGTGGTTATTTTTTGTACGTTGTTGATCAGAGTTTGTGGACTAAAGGGTTTTTTTCTGAGTGTATCTAGTTTATCCACGTCGAGTTTCAGAGATCCGCATCAAGATTTGATCAAGTTATGAATATTTCCATTCAAATAGTTTTTATGTTTCTTCAGTTGGTGTTCCTGATTGAAGATGATGATATTTCAGTTAGTTCAGTTGTTGCGGATGCTTCTCTTGTGATTCATGATGGTTGTGGATGTTTCTAGATCATGCTCTATCTTTTTTGCATGTCCGCATTGATCGTTTTGATCGTGGTTGGAAATTTTCTCTTGCTGCACTATGTTTTACCGTTCTTACGACATAGTGTTTGGAAGCGTGGTGTGGATCTTTGAGGAGAAATTAATTGAAGTGTTCTGGCGCCGAGATGCTGATTTGGATCCTCACCGTTGTGGCTGACCTTGGCTGACGCAAGACAATAATCTATAATGTTTTGGGCTGACCGTGTATATTCATTTTATTATTTCTTTGTGGTCGACTTGTAGTGATGACATTTCATGTTGTGGATATATAAGAGCGATTGTTTATTCGAATTTAAGGGTGTAAAAGGTGTGCTTCTATGTGTGTGTGCGAATAATGTTCTAAATCATTCGAAGGCAGAGTAGCATGTGAAGAATTGTTAAGAAATGTGAAGAAGAGTGAAGAAGTGTTCATTTGCTTAATTGGAACTATAATTAGGCATTAGCAAATGCTATTTTCTCAGTTCAAAATCCAGATGGATTTAATCCAAATCTCTTTGTAAGACATTGTGTCTTCCTTTGTAATTGAGCAATGAGCTCTAGGCAATGTGCCGAAATGCATGTGCATTCCCCATATTCCATTTTCATTATACTTTTAACAGTGTATAATCTTGTGGACTGACCTCCACCGTGGTTTTTCCCCTAACAGGGTTTTCACATAAAAAATCTTTGTATTATGTGTGTTTCTGATGTGTTGATGATTGATGTTTTCATGGTTAATAATCAAATTAGAGAATAAGGTTAATAAGTTGAATAAGTTTTAAATTTTTGTGACAACTGATTCACCCCCCCTCTCATTTGTTTTCCCTTGTATTACCAACATCCTCATGGGGAGCCCTCTATGTTTCGGCCTCTGCGGCCTCCTACCACTCTTTCTCCCAAGGCAATGAATGGGAAGAGGCCCACCATTGAGATGTTAGAGCCGACTGCCCCTGTTATTGCTCCAACCTCCTCTCAGCCTCTTCCTCCTCTCATCCAGGATTTTTTCCCTTAAACAACTATGATGGACACTTCAATGGCCAAGCAAGTGCCTTCTGTTCCATCTCAGCTTCTGGCCTCTAGCTCCTGGAGTCAGAGGAATCGCCTTGTGCATGAGCGCAAGCGTTGATGATAGGCTCTAGTGGTTGAGAAGGTTGCTTTGCAAAGGGGAGTCGACCACCCCTATTTCAGGGTCTGTTGTTGTGTCCTCTCTCATCCTCTTTGCTTCAGTTCAGTCAACCTCAGTGCTGCTTTTGGCTCTCGCTGTGAACGTAAATGCCCTTGACCCTAAAAAGGTGTAGGTGTTTATTGCTCCATCGGTCAAGCATCCTCTCTTGATGTCTGTCTTAGACATCTTGTCACTCTCTAAGCCCATGGACATGTTGAAAACCTCGATGGTGTCCATCGTGGTTTTCTCCTCCTCCTCCATGCCTTTTGCCTTGTCAATGGGGAACTCATATCCGCTGACAAAGCGGAAGATGGAGGTTGGCCTCTTCTGTAATGGGGGAGTAAGAGGAGTCCACCTTCTTCAAAGGGTGGTCCTATGTTAGCATGCATCATCCTAGTGACAGGAAGGTTTTGTTGTGACCTTTTCACACATCGCCCCATTCAAGATGGGGACCCCCTAATTTTTGCTCCATTCTGGTCTTTTGGCTTAGGTTTTCTCTGGCTCTCTCTGTCTCTGTCTCTTTTCTGATGTCTGCCTTTCAAGGATTGTGCCGGTCTCTGAGCTTAAGCATAAAATTGACCAAGTCTGAAAATTAGGGTTTCATCTTTCCTAGTCAGTCTGAGGTCGTATAGGGTGAATAAATTGAAAAAAGAGCTCAACGTTGTTGTCAGTATGCTTCCAGCAGGCTCTCAACAATTTTTCATCAGATTC
>VDFB02305159.1:0-28692 GCA_007258455.2 Sequoia sempervirens | reverse complement strand
TGAGTTTCCAAGTTCTTTTGAGAAAATTAATAAAGATAGGAGTCAGAGTTATGAATGTGTTTAGAATGTGCTCCAATATGTGTTTCACATTTCTCCTATGTTGATCCTATGCTTGTGCAGATCTAAAGGGTTATTTTTGATTATCTGATGATGATATCTATTGATTTGTAGCTTCTAGTTTGATGAAGTGTGAAAGTTGTGTTCAACAATGTGTGAACTATTCTGGTTGAGTTAGCTTTCTATGACTAGGAGAAATGTTTCTGCTCTACAGTCCTTTGTTGTTCTTTTTCAGATCTTGTGGATCTGGAATGTGTCTTATAATGGTGTTCTCTTGGTTCTAGCAAAAATGCATGTGGTTTGGTGATCCAGAAGTCAAGTTTCAGAGTTGTATGTTTTTGCACAGTCGAGATGGACTGATGGAAGGAGTTCGGTGTTCAAAGATTGTTGCATTTGTTGTGGATGTATCTGAAGGAACCTAAGATGTGTTCTCATGCATAATGAAACATTTTGCATCATCCACATTCTATCTTCTTGTTGGGAAGTGTGTACATCAATGTTCATTTGTGTTTTCATTAGGTTTGGTCGAACTAGTGTTTACACTTCATTTGAAGAATTAAATTTAATTTTAAAGTAAGCATGTAGTTGATTTGAGACATTATTTTTGGTCTTGGTTAAGTAGTCTTATTGGTCCACTCTCATTCCTTTCCACCACATGAATGTTGAGTTGCCAACCTGATTTGAATATATGAAATGAGGCGTATGTAGCCGACCTTGGAGAAAGTTTCTAAGGTTTAAGATGGTATAAATGTAAGTCAAATTGAAAATAATTAGATGATGATGGAAAAGTGACAAAGTAAGACACAAATTAAAAGAGTAGAAGTGTGCAAAAGTGAGTTCAGGTAGAAGTACTTCATTGTGTTAGATTCCTGAAGGTAGTGAGATAAACGTTTCTGCAATATTTTGATCAAGGTTGTGGATGTGTGTTAATTGTTTTGGTGGATCTTTTTTTTTCTTTTGTATCAGTAGGCAGTGAGCCTCCCTGTTGGACAATGATTCCTTTCTATAGGCAGTGAGTCTTTGTATCTAGATAGTGAGTCCTCTAATGGGAAGTGAGCCCTTGGCGGTGAGCCTTTGTAATCAGTTTTGCTATCTCTTTATATTGTGAGTTAATCCTCATCATGGATTTTATCTCATTGGGTTTTCCACGTAAAATCTAGTGTTCATTGTGTTGATTTTACTTTCTATTATCTGCATTTCATGTTCATACCTTAGAATAATAAAATCGTGTGGTTGTGAAGCTAATAAGTATTTAAAGTTTTGAATTTGAATTTGGTGACAATTAATTCACCCCCCTCTTAGTTGTCCTACGCCTTTTAAAAATTGGTATCAGAGCTTTGGTTCCTTGGTGTAGAGCTTAACCACTTAAGGAAGATCCAATGGCGCATAAGTTGGTGATCCCTATGTTTGATGGATCTGATTACAACAAATAGAAAACACAAATGAGAGGATATATTATCTCTCTTGGTTTCAAGACTTGGAAGGCTATTGAGATGAAGTATATATTCTTGATGGGTGGTCTTACTACTACAAATGAGATTTCTGCTTATGAGGAGAATGAGAAAGTGAGGTATGCTATTTTCAGTGCTTTATCTAAAATTGAGAGAACTAAGGTTCTTTCTTTAGGCACTGCTCATGAAGTCTAGAAGAAATTGGAAGAACTGTATGAAGGAAATGAAATATTAAAGTTGACAAAGAAGCTAGCGGCAAAGCACAGATATGAGAATCTAAAAATGGAAGAAGGTGAGGATTTTAGAAGTTATTTCCAGAGGGTTGAAATTACAACAAATGAAGTTAGGAATCAAAGGGGAAACCTGACCGATGATATAATTGAGAAGATCTTGATCACCCTACTAGATTGCTATAGTGATAAGATCTCAGTTATTGAAGAGATGTATGATCCTAAGAAGTATACTAAAGAACAGTTATTCAACACCTTGACAACATTTGAGATGAGGAAGTTTGGAAACAAAGAGGAAAAGACAGAACAACATTTAAGGCAATGAAGATTGAAGATGATCTGGATAGTGATGGTTTTGATGAGATGGAAAAAAAATTCACCAAAAATTTGATGAAAGGTACCGATAAGTATAAAGGTATGTTTCCCTTTAAATGTTTCAGTTGTGGTAATATTGGTCATTATGCTTCAATATGTCTGAAGAGAGCTATACATAAGAAGAACAAGGATTATAAAGATAAAGATAGAAAGGATATGAAATATAAGAAGTTGTATTATATGTTAAAGAAGAAGCCAAAATCTCTAATGATGAATTTGATTATGAGGGTGATGATAGTGAATGCTTATTTTTAGCTTTGGAGAATAAATCTATGTCTACTAACCTTGGAAAATGTGCAAGGAAGAATGTTTCAGAAAATAAGAAGAATGGGATGGAAGGTACTGTGGTCACCGCCTTTCATCCTAAGCAGGATGAAGATTATTGGGTGATTGATAGTGGATGTTCTAATCACATGATTGGTGATAAAAGTAAGTTTACTAAAATCAAAAAGTATGATGGAGGCTTGGTCATGTTTGGTGATGATTTAGGAGAAAAAATTATTGGGAGAGGTGCAATTACTTTTGATGGAATACACAACACTAATGATGTATATTATGTAAAGGGTTTGAGGCATAACCTTTTGAGTGTTGGAAAAATGTGTAGCAAAGGTTTTAAACTTGTGTTTCAGAATAATACTTGCAATATTAGAGAAATATCTAGAGATATGGTTGCTGCTGAAAGGAGAACTCATGGAAACATCTATTAGCTTAAAGGTGTGGATGGTTAGTGCCTTGTATCTCAAATCAATAAAAGTTGGTTATGACACTGGAGAATGGGACATGTAAACTTTGATAATCTAGTCAGAATAAGTTCAAGAGATGTTGTCTGAGGTCTACCTAGAATGAAAAATCTTGCTAATACTATTTGCAGAAGTTGCCAGTTGGTGAAACAAATAAGATGCAACTTTAAGGGAAAAGAGCAATCTACTACCAGAATGTTGGAGTTAATTCATATTGACCTCTGTGGTCTGACTAGAATATGAAGCCTGAATGGTGACAAGTAATTCATGCTCCTTATTGATGATTATTCTTGAATGACATGGGTTGCTTTTCTTAGAGAGAAGACTCGGGCTCTAGATAGGTTAATAGTGTTCAAAGCAAGAGTGGAAAATGAAGTGAATTTGAGAATAAAATGTTTGAGATCTGTAGAGGTGGAGAATTCACTTCTGGTGAGTTTAATACATTTTGTGAACATGGAATAAAAAGATAGTTTTCTACTCTAAGAACCCCTTAGCAGAATGGGGTAGTTGAGAGGAAAAATCGGACGGTACAAGAAGCTACAAGAACCATGATGAAAGAATCAAATGTAATAGATGTTCATTGAGGTGAGGCAATACACATTGTTGTTTATGTTCTTAATAGAGTTTAGATTAGAGGCAACAACACAAAGACTCCTTTTGAGTTATGGACTATTAAGACTCCTATTGTGAAGTACTTCAAGGTATTTGGAAGTAGATGTTACATTAAAAAAGATGATTGGTGGGATGTTGTATCTTACTGCTACCAAACAAGATATTATGCATGCAGTATGTTTAGTTGCTAGATTTCAAGCAGATCCTAAAGAGGCACATATTACAGCAGTAAAGAGGATATTTAGATATCTTAAAGGTACACTAGATCATGGCTTATGGAATCCTAAGGGTGCTGATTTCACCTTGAGTGCTTATACCAATGCAAATTGGGTTGGTTGTGTGGATGACCAAAAGAGTACTAGGGGTATGTGCAGGATCATGATGAGCCAAAAAGTGGTGATATGATGGGTATGTGTAGGGTACAAGTGGCTGATGACTTTTTTTTAACCAAAATTGATGAAACAAAAAGGGTTTTTTAGTGAGATTCTTAGCTTTCCACCAATATAAATAATTCCTTTACTTAATTTAATAAATACTATTATTCATTTTCTATTTGAATTATGACTAAAGTCCTAATTTATAGGTTGATTGGAAAACATCTATATCTTTCAAATGGTATCATATTTTTGGAATCCAAAACATGAATCACATTCTATGCTTTGCACACTATAGGATTAAAAAAAGAAAAATTGAATTTTATGAAGTTTTGACCAAGTTAAGGTGGTCAGACATATGAGTTTTTATATTTTTTAAAAGTTGTAATAAAAAATTCATAATTAATTATTTACTTGAAAAAAAATTACAAAAAAAATATGCATCACATTGGGACATGAGTCCTCTACTATATCTAAAATCTTATTAAAAAATATTATCATTTTATTGTGTTAGGTGAGTTAGACGTACACCTTACTTCTTATTTTTTCACTAAAAATTAAGTGTTACTAAGATAGGCTTCAATTTTCACCAAATAGAATTTTTTCTTTTTAACAAACCTAGTATTTTAGAAACTAAATTCAATTTGCTGCAAATTCTATTCTTACAAAATTTTGAAATAATATAGATAGCTTATTCAATTTTTTACATCAAGTTGCCTAACTCTTATTTTTTTTGAATTTTTTGCCACTTAAGGGCCTACTTTTTCCATGATGATCCTGCACATACCCCTAGTGGGGGTGCTTTCTTTCTTGGAAGAAGATTGGTTTCTTAGTTGAGTAAGAAACAAGACTCGATTTCTTTATCCACTGCAGAGGCAAAATATATTACTGCAACATCTGGTTGCACATAGGTTTTATGGATGAAGCAAACTATGAAAGACATTGGATTAATATGTGATGAGCCTATTCCTATTTTTTGTGACCACAAAAGTGCTATAAAAATTTCAAAGAATATGGTTATGCATTCAAGAACAAAACACATATCGATCAAATATCATTTCCTAAGAGAAAAAGTGTTGGAGAATGATGCCAAGTTGGAGTATGTGACAACAAAGGAACAAATTGCAAATATATTTACTAAGGCTCTTCCGAAGGATAGTTTTGAGTATCTTAGGGAGAGGTTGGGGGTCATTGGTCCTCCAAACTAGGTGCACATAAAGGTGTATTAGTCCAGTGAATTTAGAGATTCTTTATTTATCTGGACTAATGAATGGGTCTACTCCACAGGGGGAGTAGAAAAGGTTTTCATTGTTGCAATATGAGTCAAATGGGTGCACTCCTAAGGGGGAGTGATCAGAGTTATTAATATTTTCCATTGATGTAAAAGGGGGAGAGAAATTCATGTGAAAAATAGTAGCAAGGGAAGAGAAGGTGTTCTCCCAGAATATTGTGTAGGATGTTGTCTTGATGGTTTGTCATGTATCATGTGTTGCCATCAATGACAAAGGGAGAGATTATTGCAGGTATGAGCAAGTTTGGTGGTTTTGTTATTAATTTTGTCATTGATGTCAACATAGTTCATTATATTGGGCTGTAGATTGTGTACGTATAGGGGTGGTAAGGGTTCAGTCCACTTTTGGCCAAAAAGTGGAAGTGTTTTTCCTGATTTTTAGAATTTCACACATTTGACCTTAAAATTTGAAGCACTTAGAGATGAAATCTTTAAAAGTCAATTAATTATAAAATGGAAAAAGCTCGCGGAGTCTGGTTTCCAAAAATGTAATTTATTTCAATACCCGTGATTGTACAAATTGAGTTTCAATAGGCATTTCAAAACCACTGCTTAAAAGCTCATTTTTTGTACCATACCACGCACGCGGTAATGACATCCATATTTTGATTCTAAATTATCGATTTTTCTAAATCCTTTGGGAAAAGTTTTATGACTCACCGAACCTTTGCTCTTGATATTTTTTTGTAATTTTTTATTGAATATTTTTTTGTTAATTTTTATTAGGCGTGATTTGTTGTTTTGAAAATCGTCGTGTAATTTTATTACGCATAAGATGACCTTAAACTTATCATTTGACTTTTTTTTTTCAAAATTGAAAAGAATTGTTCAAGTTTGCTCTGGTAATCCGCTTGTCAAAATGTTATGTTGATCGTTATTCAAATAGTAAAAACTGATATTTAAAAGTTTATGGACCAATTTATTAGAAATTAATTGAAAAATACAAAAAATAATTCAATTGCAAAACAAATTATATATTTAGAATCTGCATTGTTTGATCTAAAATGGTTTTTCATTTTGTCAGAAAATTTTCAAAAAAAGGTCGTCAGCCATATGTCCAAAGTCGATATTTTGCTTTAACATTGTTAAGGCTTACAATTTGCAGGTCAAACCAGGTTGAAGGCTTAGGTTCGGACTTCCAAAGCTATTCCCGAACCTAAAACCTTGGCAAAAACCCGCCCACAATGCAAAACCAAATTCAAATTTCAAAAAACGGGATCCCGATTATAACACGGGATCCCGTTCAGTAATAAACGAGATCCCGTGTTACAATCGGGATCCCGTTTCGTTTTCGACCGTTGAAAACGTAACGGGATCCCGTTTATAACACGGGATCCCGTTACCTTCACAACGGCTCGCGGAGTCAGTTTTAATAAATGGGATCCCGATTATGGAGCGGGATCCCGTTTATTAGTAGATGGGATCCCGTTTAGTAATCGGGATCTCGTTTTATTATAAACGGGATCGCGTTTTATAGACGGGATCCCGTTTTATATTATTTAAAAACACTGTTGACAATTATTGTCAACTCTGCAACTTTGCAACTTGACATGTACGGCCGAGAGCACTGAAAATCAATTATTTTTCATATGTTATTGTATTTACAGGTGGTCAATTTGATTTTTTGTTGATTTTATCAAAGGGAGCATCATCTACATCATTTTTGAAGTGAAATTTGCAATATGGATTGAATTTTTCAAATGAAGCATAAAGAGAACAATTTTTAAAGTGGAATTGTGGTAGTTTTCTATTTGTTTTGAGGAACACAAGAAGAAGAATTTTGGCGTAATAGGTACTCAACTTCCAATTTGGATTCAATATTTTGAAGTATTTCACTATTAACATTCATCTGTCCTTGAGAATTTTATAATTATGGGAGATAAATTTCGTAATAAGAGAAAAAAGACATTGACTCCTCAAGAAGTTGAAGCAAATAAAGAAAAAGAGAGACAAAGACAAAGAGAAAAAAGAATGAGAATAAAATCAATGAACGATGGTGGAACAACCAATTCAACAACTATTGAAGATGAAAACATTGAAGATACCATAGTTGTACATGAAGCTAATTTGCAAGGAGTCAATTTGGAGAAGAATATGATTATACAAAAAAGTCCTACTATGTCTTCAAATCCCTCTTTGAATGCTATGGAGAATGTTTCAATATACACAAATCCAGGTATGTCTTCAAATCCACATGTTAGTGACATGGTAAATTTGTTTGTAGAAGATTTACAAGAAGTTGGATATAATGATGTTGACATTGACTATATTCAAAGAAATGAAACTTTTATAGAATTTGTTGAAAACAAAAAAGAAAAATCTTTTGTTGCAAATGAAAATCAAAATGATCATTTTCTTGAAAATGAAAACAAAACCTATATTTTTGATGAAAATGAAAATGAAAATGAAAACCGTTTTGTTGATGAAAATGAAAATGAGAACCGTTTTGTTAATGAAAATAAAGATGAAAATGAAAATGAAAACGGTTTTGTTGATGAAAATGAAAATGAAAATGAAAACTGTTTTGTTGATAAAAATGAAGATGAAAATTTAGAATGTGATGTTGAATTTAATGAAAATACTTTATTTAAAATTGGAAGTGGTGTTTTAGATAATCATCCTGATCAAATTTCTTGGAGGCAAATAAGAACGCATGCGAATAGAATATACACCGAATTCTTTTATCATAGAAATATTGCATTTCAATTTCAATTAATGATGCAATTGATGAGAATGCAAAAAATGAGGAAAGTAATGAAAAGGTTAGGCTTTTATGTTAAACCAAAAGGAAAAGATCAATCATTAAAACATGCTATGTCTACTGTTGCTAGTGCCATTCAATCTATTGGAAAAAATAGTCGATCTAAAGATAAAAACACAGCAAGAAGAGCTATAACTAATGCTATAGTCAATAAAACAACTTTGAATAAAAGAATGGTAAGCAATATTAGTGAAGTTTTAAAAATGCATCCTAAACATTACTAAGAGCAGAAAAAAGAAGAGAAAGTATAAAAAATGATCCTATCAATCAATGTTGGAGTTTCAGTGGATCCATCACTAAGGTCCTGATATAAAATTGAGTGTTGAAATTAAATCTTTGATCTAAATTTTTGGCATGATAATACATTAGGGTTCAATGCTAGAGATGTTTTAAAAATTAAGGGTGGGGTCCAAAGTCCCATGATCCTCACCCAAAACACCTATTAGATACAACACAAACCTAATTTCATAGAAAATTTTGTAGCCATTTAGTGTTACCGTAATATTAAAATAAGTCAAAGGTCTTTAAAAAATGTAAACCCTGGTATGTAAAAATTAATAAACAACGAATATCTTGTTGTTGTAAAATACATGTTCAATTTCGTTATTTGTATGATGTTTTTCGATATATACGTTGTACCTTGCATTCTAACATGATTATACAGGAATGCGGTATTGATATGCCACCTGAATCAATAAGAGAGTTTATTTCAGGTTTGTTTTGTGAAAATCTAATGATAGATTATTTTATTTAAGTTCTTGTATTTCTGTGACAATGCATTAATCATGAAATATTTCATTTAAGAAATTGTTTGCATGAAAGTGTTGATCATGATTTTGGACAACACTAGTAGATGTCAAAGATTTAGAAAATGTTCACTATTCTTTAAAAGATGGAAAATAGAAAATACAGATTTAGTTTTTACAGAAAAGTTAGTGTGCATGTGCATTTATGAGTGAATTTAATAATAAAATTGTACCAAAATATGTTATGCACTTCAATGCTCTCACGGTTTGACAATTTCGGCGATGTAGAAACATTATTTAATTATGCTATACTTTCAAGTGTTGATTTTATGAGAATTATACTCGCCTCAAGAAGAGAGGAAATCTCAATCTCAATATTATAATTTCAGGTAAGAAGCTATGTTTGTCCATATTGTTTATAGACATGCAAATGATAGCAATCAGGATGATAGAAAAGTTTGAGGGGAGTATCATTTATTTGAGTGACAATCCCGGACAAGAGTTTGTTCAATATTGTTTTAGTATATTTTTATAGAAATTTAAAAGAAAGAGGAATCCATATGAAAGAACACCTCATATGGTCAGATAATTGTATGGGGAAGTTCAAAAATGCTAGAATGTTCTATTGGTTAAGCAGGGTTCACAAGGAACTTAATGTCCAACATATATGGAGTTTTTTTGAAGCTGGGCATGGTAAAGGAGAACATGATGGAGCTGGTGCGTGTGTCAAAATAATTCTTGCTAGAGAATAATTAAAATTCGAGGATTCAGTAAAATTTAAAAATGCACATGAGATTGTGGATTGGTGTAATAGAAGATTATCTGCACCTGGTTCGAGTGATTACTCTACAGTTCATCGATTCTTTTGGCTGGTGGAAGAAGAAAACATTGTATCTAGAGTTGATTGTGAGACAATTAGTGGATCTACTAAATGGCATTCATTTAGGAGTGCGACAACAAGCACATGGACTATTTGGACAAGGAGCTTGCATTGCTTTTGCCATTTTTTGTATCCTCAGAAATTGGGAAGCCAGAAAATGTAATGGGTTGAACAGCTGGCAGCAAAGATCGCTGACACCGGTGAGAAGCACATAATCAATATGAAATAACTATTGAAGAAATGATCAATTGTTTGCATCCTAAGATTATGATCGTAGTTTCTAGACCTTGTACAAGAAGGTAATTTTAATTTAATTTATTTCATTTATTTTGCTTTATTAAGTTATTTTTAATACTAAATTAGTTATATGGATATGCAATGTTATTAAATCAATTTTGTTAAGGTGACATGTGTGGTATAAGAAGTTATTGCACCTTGAGGGGGAATGAAGAGCAAAATGACATTGGTTGGCTCACAGGTGGAAATCCAAACATAAGTTGTTAACACCTCGAGAAGATGATGATGGCTTTCATTATCCAAATTGTGTATGGTGATCCCCTAAGACACCTCCTTAAGCAACAACAATTTTTGATAACAACAGTTTAGATCTCCAAGCAATTTTTAGAACAAGTCTTTGATCCCCTTAAGTAAATTTTGAGAAGTTATTTGATGGTGGTTTTTGAACATGTTTTCCAATAGGATCGGTGGTGGTTGTTGGCACTTGGCTATGAAAATACTTGAGAAGAAAGAATGGTCTACCTGCATTCGAAGACTATGAAACATATAAAAAGATTATGCATTATTCACATTTGGTGGTGGCAACAAATATAAAACTAGAGCGCTATCATGGAAGACCTTCAAAAAAATTACTATGGTCAATTTCTATGGAAGAGCATGAGGCAATCATAGATGCATTGCAAAAAAGAGAGGATGCAGATGGTACAATGGACTAAGTAAATACAGGTAAATATAGTTTGGGTTTTATTTTGTCCTTTTAAATACATTAAATACATGTTTCGACATTGGTCAAGTGTGTTATTAGTTGAAATTGATTTAAATTGTTCTTTTATATATCCTTAAGGAATAATCACAAAAAGGATCTAGTCTATGCAAATTCAACCTAGACAACATGGAATACTTGGTAAAAATAGGTAATTATTAGTTAAACTATATTTAAATACATGTTTTTATTACATATTGATATTGCTTGGACATAACTAGTTAAAATTGATTTGTTGTCATTTTTTGTATCCTAAAGCCATCATTGCATTGATCTCATACTTTAAAACAAAAAGGAGAGGATGCCTGCATTCAACCTCGAATACTTTTAAATGCAGGTACTTGAGTTATGTACATATAGATAGTTTTATATAAATTAAAATATGTATGTTTTGATGATTTCATTGATATTGCTTGTACCTTTTATATATCAGGTGGTGTGAAGACCTATTACATTCTAGGCACGAGTTTGAGATTTTCTTGAGATTGCATATCTAAATTTTGTAAACATTGTTTTGAGATGACATATATGTACATACATACTTATAGAACTAAACATACTCTGTGTACTTCTATGTATCAAATATATATTCTATATATTTTTTTTGTTAAATGTGCATGTTTTCCTACTTTGAAACTTTATGTCTAATTCTATAATGCACTAAATATCATGCATACATTATTGTTCTATTATGACCCTTTTATACATCCCCTTAATTAACATGTTCTATTATGACCCCTTTAGACATCCCCTTAAGACCCCTTAATACATCCCCTTAATTAACACATTCTATTATGACCCCTTTAGACATCCCCTTAAGACATATTCTAACCCTTAAGACATCCCCTTAAGACGCTCTATTATGACCCCTTTAGACACCCCCTTAAATAACATGTTCTATTATGACCCCTTTAGACATCCCCCAAGAGATCCCCCACTAACACATCCTATTATGACCCCTTTAGACATCCCCTACATCCCCACTAACACATTCTATTATGACCCCTTTAGACATCCCCTTAAGACATATTATAAACCCCTAAGACATCCCCCAAGACATTCTATTATGACCCTTTTTAGACATCCTAATTAACATAAAATATTATGACCCTTTAGACATCCCCTTAAGACCCCTTTAAGACATCCCCTTTAATTAACACATCTCTATTATGACCCCTTTAGACATCCCCTAAGACATCCCCCTTTAATTAACACATTCTATTATGACCCCTTTATACATCCCCTTAAGGCCCCTTAACACATCCCCTTAATTAACACGTTCTATTATGACCCCTTTAGACATCCCCTTAAGACCCCTTAAGACATCCCCTTAATTAACGCATTCTATTATTACCCCTTTAGACATCCCCTTTCAAGACCCTCAGAAGACATCCCCTTTAATTAACACATTCTATTATGACCCCTTTTGACATCCCCTTAAGACATTCTATTATGACCCCTTTAGACGTCCCCTTAATTAACATGTTCTATTATGACCCCTTTAGACACCCCCTTAAGACGCCATTATTTGTTTTGACAACTTATAAATTAGTGTTAGATGAACCCTTAACCTGTCCTAAAATTAATCCTATCCCTAAGCCTTGTTGTATCTGACCCTAATTGAAACCTAACCCTAACTCTAGTTGTCTCCTAATCCTAACCTTTACCCAAAGTTTTATCCTATAACCCTAACCTTAATTCACAGAGAAAATTTTGTGGGTCATATTTCTATTTCTTATGTACATAGTTTATGTGATATTCTTTTTTTTTTCTTGTTATTGACACATGGAGACAAGACTTTTATTCATTTTTCATACACAACACACAATCATGATATTCTAAATGGGGAAACAATGATGAAATTAATTTTCCTTTGGATTGAGCTTCATATTCATCATTTTTAAAATTTATCATGTGTGTACACTACGTATTCATCACTTAATGGTTACAATTGTTTTACATATACACATTCTTATGTTATCATAATTTATGTGATATTCTATTTATTTTTCTTGTTATTGACACATGGAGACAAGACTTTTATTCATTTTTCATACACGACACACAATCATGATATTCTAAATGGGGGAAACAATGATGAAATTAATTTTCCGTTGGATTGAGCTCCATATTCATCATTTTAAAAATTTATCATGTGCGTACACTACGTATTCATCACCTAATGGTTACAATTGTTTTACATATACACATTCTTATGTTATCATAATTTATATTTTTTCTAATGATTACCTCTTTCCTTAATTTTTAGTAGGAACACTTTTTTCCATTACTAGTGAGAAACTGACACTATACTGATTACACTTGACACCATAATTTATTTTAGATATTCCCATATTCAACAATGAGGTAAAATTCAATTTTATAGAACTGGGGTCAGTAGGTAAATCCACATAAATTTTTCTCTCATAAATTAAAATTAATACATTAGAAGGAAAATATCTTCTTGTTCATTGAAAAGAAGATTAAAACCAAAATTATTCTACAATTATGAAGTCAAGTCAGTAAATTTCACATTAATGTCCTATATTAATGTCTTCACTATGAACATAAAATGCATAAATGTACATGCGTAAATTAAAATTTCAAACAATAATAAAGTCCATAATTTATGTAACATATTAAGTGTATGAAACCAATATATTAAGCACACATGAAATAAAGTCCAACAGAGTACATGATAAGTTACAAGAAATATAAAACACATAAAATCACATGTTTGTAGGTCATGTACTGTCTCTATAATCAAGAGACCTCTTCACACCATGCGGACTATGTGGATGACCTGAAACACTCTGTACATAAGAGAAAGATGAAATTAGATGTAAGACGATAAAAAATAATTTAATGACAATTTTATTTATAATCGATCATAAAATTAAATTACCACCATCTCTAAATCTGGATGCTCTGGTGAGCCTGAAGAAACCTCTAAATTCTCTAAATCGGCCTACATAAACAAGACAAAAGAAATTCGAAATTAGATGTACAACTCTACAATTATTATTTTTTTATTCAATTTAATTCAGAATTTATCATATTTTAATTACATACCGTATTTTGAGGTTGTGCACTAGGCTCTTCTCCAGGACCTGTCTGTACATGCTCAACTACATGATGTGTCTCATGCTATAAAAGAAAAAGAATATGTGAAAATATCATATTAATATGTATATATTCAATTTAAAATTTATAATTCACTTTAAATATAATAAAAAAATAAAATTACCATTTGATCTGAGACCTGCTCTGCATGTCCTCCTGGTGGTGTAACTATGTCTGGGTTAGGGCTGAAAGTTGCACCAACAAAGTCCTACAAGATCAAAATTAAAGCATGTACAATTCAATTAGGTTAATATATACATATATATTCCAGTTTGCACATTTTTTGTAGAAAGTTTTGTAAACAACCTGGAAATCAGTGGCCTCACGAGTAACTGCAACATCAAATGTTTGCCCAATGCCCATTCTTATTGTGGTATCAACCTAGACATACATGTACATAGATATTTAATGCTTATAATATTTACAAGTGTACATGCATGCGTTTCATATATCTAGTGAATTCAAAACTCATAAAATTGTAACTATACTAATGTAAACTTTAAACAAATTTACAATATGAATGTACCTGCCCATGATCTATGTCACTCGATAGTGGAGGAGTGCTTGACAATCCCTCAAGAGGAATCGACGTGGATGCCGATTGACTCACCTAAACCAACATGAATATTTGAAACATATATGTGATTCAATTATAAATTTAAAACTCAAGTTAAATAATTTATGATTTCATATATAATTTTAAAAAATGAAATCAAATACCCCATAGGGTTGCCGAGTATGACCGGTGTTGATGTATGTACTCGTGGAACAGATGATTGCCCTTGCATCGTTAGTGTCATCTATACACTAAACAATTTGATTGTTAAAATGTATTGCAAACTTTTTTTTGATATATACAACCATCAAAATTCTTATAAAATGAACGTACATCTAGATGCATATTTATACCTATGTCATAGTGTCCTCAAGGTGATTTTCTGCTACGAGGAACTCTACAAATGAACTGATGCGACTAGATGAACCACCAGAATCTCCCCATCCACCTGAACCAGGTGTAGCCTAGTGGAGTCCACTGCTGCACCTGATGACAACTTCAGGTACGCTATATAGGGGCCGGGTCCACCGACACTCTGGAGGCAGTACCGGACCAGCTCCATAAAAAGAAACTCCCTCCATCATCATCATTGTCTCTATGCTCCCCACGCGCTATCGCAGAAGTGTGCTGATCAAGGTCTCCTGCGAGTGTACTAAGGGAACCTAATGTTGAGACCAGAGCTTGATGATGTACAGGTGCAGGAATGGGAGGACCAGGAGCAACAACAAGGGGTTGTGCATGCACGGGGTGTCGGGGATCAACCCTTGCCCCTAATCTCTGTTGTGGCATGCCGCCACCAACACCCTGAAATGATCTAAAATCAAAATAATTGGGATTTTGCCCCAAAACAAACTCTACATATAGTTTTCTCAAAAAATACAATGGGCACTCCCAATTAGCATGTGGGGGACTATCAAAAACCATATACCATCGATCCTAAAAATGTGCAATCATTTGCAGATGTGTGCACCACCTCATGGATATTCTAGATTTGTTGCGGGTGCAATGCTGGGTTGTGGGAATGCTTGAGGGTCCAAGAGGCTGAGGCTGGAATTAGACTTTTGTTATTTTAAGGTCTAATATTTTTTTATAAGAGAGACCATCAGAATAAAATTGTCTCATTTGTTCTCTCTCTCGTCGATGCCTATCAAGATCAGAATCAATCATCCTAATGGAATCAACAACGTTTTGCATTACAGATGCAAAACATCTCACATGTGGAGCAATCAATGCTTGACTCTGCATAGCATTGATTTGATTTTGTAAGGATGCGACTTGATCATTTATTCATGCTCTCAAGCGAGCCTCATCAGATGCCATAGGTGTTGGAGGTGGCATATGAGGGAAGAGGGAGGGCTGGAGGCTGGGCATTTGGGCTGGAGGGCAAAGGGGAATGGGATGCAGGCAATGGCTCAGGTGGTGGATTGATGATATCATCAATGTTAAAATCATCCATGATATATACTTGATATAATGTGCACCTACATTTAAAATCATACAAAATAGGACCCATGCGCATACAAAAATTAAGATCATATATAAATAATTGAAATAGGATGAGCAACATATATATTAAGCTCATATATTTAATTGAAATGCACATATATATACATTGATTATTCAACTCAAGAGCATGTCCATACAAAATTAAAAATTAAATGTATGTACATGTACATTTAAAATAAAAAATATGATGCATAATTTGCATGCGTACAAATCATTAAACTAAACTATACATACATACATACAAATTTCAAAATTTAAGAACTATTATGCAATTTTTAAATACATGCACATACATACTAAACAATAAACCTGAAACATTCACAAAATCTCATTTTTATATGCTTTAACACACACACAATTTTTCGGGAGAAATCATGAAGTCAATAGATAGTCATTAAATATATACTGTATATACTATTCATTATAAGTTCATAAATTCCACCAACTTCACAAATCCATGTCACTAAAAGAATATCCATATAGAACCAAAATCATAAATTCATGTCACTAAAAATATATCCATTTGGAATAGAGTTTATAAATTCATCACACCAAAGTATCCATACGTTCACTAAATTTATAAATTCATAACTATTATTTAAGATCATTGTTTTAGTTTATAAACTATTATGGCTCTCTACTTGATATTCATTTCTTTGTGTTTTCCTTTTCAAATTAGGGTTCTCCTCTCCTCTAGCCATTGTCGATGCTCATCTATGATCCCATCCATAGCCCTGATAGCATCAACAAGGGTTTGCATCCTAGATACAAACATCCTCACAGGAGGTGCGACACATTCTTCATTTTGAATAATGTTGATTTGATCTTGGATGGTTCTAGTAGAAGCATTGATTTGTGCTTGCAAACGAGCATGCTCATTGATTTCAGGTGGTGGGGGTGGGGGGTTACGAGGTGGAGTGGGCGGAGGTGGAGGTGAAGGTGTTGGAGATGGATGGCATGGAGGTGGATTGCGAATATTATTGAATGGATCCATGAGATCTTCAAGATATGAGTGAACCTGCATTAGATTTATGGTAATTTCAAGATGTAAGATACGTATTTTAGGAAATACCAAGTTAAACCATTCAATATAAATGGCCTTAAATAATTGAATACAAATGATAAAATTATATATAAGCCTCATTTTATATGTCTGAGCTATATTATTTGAATGAAAATACAATTAACTATTGATATTGTATAATCTTAGGGGATCTTTATTATTGTGCAAATTTGGTTGGGCCTTGGAGGCAACTTTGATCCTGGAATTTTAAGAACCTATTTTGATCCCCTTAAGAAATGTCATATTGGAACCCCTTAAGAAAATTGAATTACGATTTAGAATTTGGCCGGGATGGCTTAAAGAGTTCACGTCTGAAATGAGGAGTCCTAGGAGAGAAAATATCCTTAAGCTCAAATGAATAAAATTTGGTAGAAGTTTCCCAAAGGCAACCAAATTTCATTAACCGCTAACTTTCAAGAAAAATAGTGGCTTTAGGGTTTTAGGAGTTTTAGACTTTAGAGTTTAGAGGTTTAAAAGGTAATGGGATAGCTTAAGAGGGATCTACACATGCTGCAAGATCCTAGGAAACAATTACATGGCATAAGGTAATGAAATTTGGTGGAGTTGCCTAAGACAACCAAATTTCATTAAGAGCCTAAGAAAAAATGATGGCTTTAGGGTTTACGGTTTAGACTTTAGAGTTTATTATTTAATTAGCTAAAATCCCCAAATCCTAACTTTTAATCAACCATTAAGGGGATAATCATGTCACAACCATAGCTTAAAATTAAAATAATTCCAAATCACCAATCCAAACTCAAACTAATGTAACTTACTTCCACTTCATCAAATCTAAAATGAAATTAATAATCTATCCTAGCCATCAAATCAATTAGACTAATCATAGCCATTCATTTCCAACTTAGACCTTCAATCCAAATTCAAATTAGCATTCAATTATTCCCATCTACCTAATCAAGTCAACACAAGCCCTCCATCAACCCAACCACCTACATTTAATTCTCTCTTCCCTCTCAAATTCAAATTCAAAAATTCTCTCATGAAATTCTAGTCCTCGATTCCAAAAAAACCTAGTCCTCCATTCCTTTCCCCTCAACTCTATAAAATAATGACATCCCCAAATGTTTCCATATGATAAAATTTGTATGTATATGTTATCACATTAGAGAACCAAAGAGCAACATCAACACATACATTTAGAGCCATAAAAGAATGTTATGGAACCTATTATGCTTCTCTAATCTTTCATTATTTTATTTACCTTTCATTAGAAGTAGAGTATTGAGTTTGCACTTGCATTCTTGGTCTAGAATTTCTCTTCTACACTAAGTACAAAAATATAATATTGGATAGCTTAGTATATATTTCTCTTCTAATATATATTCCCTAGTTCTCCTTATCCATATTTGAGTATCTTAGCATATGTGTAACATGACATGTTAATAATATATCTCATATAAATGTAGGGATGTGTCGCTAATGTCATCTTCAAACATATTTAACCAATAGGAGATACTATAAGGTATCTAATATAACTATACAACCTATACAGGTATGACATATGGTGACCTTTGGCTTTTTTTGATATGTCAAGGGTAGTTTTGCAAAGATTAGTTTCTAGTGCTTTTGTGAGTTTTCACCACTTGTACTTATTAAGCTACACTTTTGGGTTTTCAACCTAATAGGGATAAACCTAGTAGATTTTTTAGCTTTCCAGCCTAATGGAGATAAATCAAACCACACTTTTTGGTTTTTAGTTGCACCTATCAAGTTATTTGTTAGCTATTAAATTTACAAACATTCTAGGATTATAAGTCTACTATAAAATTTGATGTAAAATAGATTACACATTGAGCCCTATAATTTAATTACAACAATGAATAAATATAGCAACATTTAGTAGACATAATGAAAATCAAGCCATGATAGTAATATAGAGATAATATACAATGTTTAATATAGATAAGTTAAAGAATCATTTTAAAAATATATATCTATATATTCACATCATTTTTGTTTTTTCTTTAGATTTCAAATATATCCACCAATCCTCCTTATCTTACATTTTAACATAAACTCAAAAAACATAGTGGACATGTACACACATATAAAACTACATTAAAATAGTGTTAGATCTTACAATTTTTCAAGGCTTATTTCATCCTCTTAGACGATCACTCTTACTAAATCATTGGCATAAATTAGATGCACACAATGGCACATTAAAGGTTTATTCCTCATGTTGGATTCCCTATTTTATATAACTATATCTTTATTATCTAATTTAAATATATCTAAGCACAAATTTCTTTTATGTAACACATTGATAATTTCAACTCATTATAAAAACCAAATACAAATTTAAAGGGGGTACACTATATTTATAAGTACGTTCGATTTAAATACCATCCCAATCTCCATGGTGTGGACCACTTGTTCACTAAAAAGCCCTTACATAAATCATCTACTTAGGTCAATCTTATGTAGATTTTTCTTAAATATTAATATTCATAAAATATGGCACAAAGCATATTGATGCATTTCTATCCTTCCACATAAATCTATATAGTATCAAAATATAGGTTTAATTTTATGGTTAAATTGAATCTCTCTTAATTGCTAAATAATCCATTATGATTGAGGATGGGTGGATTATTATCTAGGATCACATCTTAAAAATCCTATAGAGGTCATGTGCTATGTTTTTCTTAATACATATATTCACATACAAACCTCTTTCCATGTATTATCAACTCGCCTATATGATAGACACCTTCCTAGATTTAAATTTCATATGATATATATGTACCCAAGTGTTTCCAATTGGAATTGCTATAATTATACTTTTATGGCATTCTAGATATTCAAAATAGTTTTCATAAATCTACCAAATAGACCCATTCTTGACATTGAACCTACATAATTTTAGGTATGTCCAATGAAAGATTAGGGTCTAGGGTTCATAAATTTCAAATGCTTTAGTGTTATGGGTTTAGATTTTACAGTTTAGGGTCTAGGGTTTAGAAAACTTAGGGTGAAGTTTGGGTGGCCCTTGGCATAATTTAGAGTTGCAAGTTAGTGTCAATTGGAATCGATTGTACGTGTTTAGATTTACGAATTTGTTAATTAAATTTTCAAACAAACATCAAGATAAACTTTATGAATTTTAACCATTCTTTAACATATTGATTTCTAATCTAATTATAATTTAAAATTGAAACTAAAGTTTAATATATATCATTTTTTCCATACAAACCAAATAAAATTTAAAACATTTAAGCAATGTGAATGATTTTTTGTTCGATTCAAATTTAGGGTTTTAACAATTTTTTTTTTCCAATTCAATTTAGGGTTTCAGTTTTAAACAATTAGGGTTTTTAATGAAATTTTTTCGTTTCAATTCAAACTAGGGTTTTCAAATTCAATTTTTTTCGTTTGATTTAAATTCAGGGTTTCAAAAAGCTCGATTTGGATTTGTAAATGCGATGTTTTTATTTCATTTCGATTTCTAGGGTTTTGAAATGCAATTTTTTTTGTTTTATTTCAGTTAGGGTTTTCAAAATCAATTTTTTTGGGTTTAATTGAACAATTTAATATTTAAAAGTTAAATTTTGTTTCTAAAACACAATTCAACATTTTTTTTTTCATTTTTATCAAAAAACATCTAAATTTCATTGCAAGTTTTTGTCTATTTTTACAATTATTGAATTCTACTATAACAATTAAAAAAATGATTAAAGCGTGACAAAAATTAAAAAAAATACATGCTAAATTAATGTATTTCATTTAAAATTTCAATTCAAAAAAAAAATGCAAAGAAATGGTGTTTAGGTGGCGTACCTGTAGCTGGTCGTGGGGTCGCTGTCACCAATGCACTCAGGGTCCCGTTCGCAGAGCAGTGAAAACTGTTCTTTTAAAAAAAATAAGCGGTATAAAGCGGGATCCGATTTATACAACTCGGAGATCCGTATTTTTATAAATCGGGATCCAATTTCTCTCATCGGGATCTCATTTAGGTGTTCATTGGTTGATCCAAATGCGGAAATGGGATCGAACTAAAGATAGGATCCCATTTGGTTTCCAGGCTGCGGGATCACAGACGTAACGGGATCGATTTTTAAAATTGGGATCCCGTTTCAGTGCATCGAGATCCCGTTTATTTCCAGTACACGTTACAATTTTTGTGATACAAGGCAAGAGAAAACTCCCGCGTTTCATGGACTCAACTTCTTGCACACCCTCCAGAGCCTACTAAGTTGGATTTCATAGCTTGGAATTAGGGTGTAGATTTAGATCACTAACAGTTCCATTTGTGAAGGAAAAGGCCCTTGGTGAGAATTCTTTGTGTGCTCCCACTAGATGTAGCAGTAGGCTAAGACACCAAGGTTTTGCTACAAAGAAGGTGGAGGAGAAAGGAAAAGAGCCTACACCATTTGCACCAGGAGTACACAAAAAGATAAGGTATGGATGTGGATCTTATGGAAGACAAAGTTCCCCAATTTCCATCACGGATAGCCCTTCAGACAATGCAATGGAGACAGACTCGGGCTATCAACAGTACCTTATGATGTCGAACGAAGTTGTAGTCCCATGAATGGAGGTATTATCTATATCATCAATATTTGTGAAAACTCCTAGAGAGCATGATGGCTCGGTGCCAGGTAAAGATAAAGACGAGGATGGAGTAGAAGTTTCTTCCCCACCTCCTGCAAGGATGAAAAGCCAGCACGTGTACTGTGGGTTGGGTTTTGGTGTTGGTCCTTCTTCTGGTTGAGAGAATTAGTGTGCGGGTTTTCAAATTTTGTGTTGATTGGTAAGGTTTCCGTGGTGTTTTGTTTTCTTCCTTGCGTGTGTTGCTATCTTTTTGGTTTTCATGTTTACTATGGACATTTGAGGTGATGTGGACATGGAATGCGAGGCCTAGTTGGCAGTTAAAGGAAAATTTTGGTGGTATTTACATTTCCCTTTTGATTGTGGTTATCAAATTTTGCCTCCCCATTTTCAACAAATGATTGCAGGTCACCATGTGGGGAATTTTGAAATGAAATTCAAATTGGTGCTGAAATGAAACATTTAGTAATGTAATGGGTATGTGTAGGACCATCATGGAAAAAACAGGCCCAAATTCAAAAAAATTAGAGTTAGGCAACTTGATGTAAAAATTTGAATAAGTTATGTATATTATTTCAAAAATATGTAACAATAGAATTTTTAGCAAATTGAATGTAGTTTCTAAACTAAAAGCCGTTTTATATTTACAAAACAAAATCTATTTGGTGAAAATTTGAAATTTCAATCTGATGAGTACTTCAATTTAGAGGAAAAAATAAGTAGGTGTCTATCAAGCCACCCTAACCACAATAAAATGATAAATTTTTTTTTATAAGATTGGGTGATCCCTGGTAGTTTACAATTTTTGAGAGGAGATGATTTTTGCTGAAATCACATATTTTTAGAAAATATATTGATTTAAGCCTTAAAATGTTCCATTTTAAGGATTCCAATTGAAGAGGGTTTGATCAAATCACCTTAGATCAAGCCCCCTTGGATAAAACCTCGCTAGTTTTAAACCATACCTATAAATGCATCTCCTTTACACCTATCAAAATGCTGATAAAAAATCACTTTTGATTTACCTTTTGGGGGATCAAATGAATTCATTTAATTTAATTTTTTTGCAAGTATGTATTCCTTATTATAAGCTTCCCAAAAAGTATAATTTTAAATAAATTTAATTTTATTATTATATTTATTTTTTATTTCTCGTGAATGTAGGTTTTTCACCGAAAATCAAGCTCTTTGTTCTACACATGTAAAAATAGAAAATTATTAAAAAATAAATAAATTAAATATTAGTGCACTAGATGTTAGAGTCATACGATCCAAAAAGAAAAAAAAAAGAATTCGATACATACAAAAAGTTCACGCGTGCTCTGACCACACTATGTTTGAATTATAATTGCGGTTTGAGCTGAATGCTTGATTAAAGAAAAAAGAAAATATTCAATAAAATATATAATAGTGGAAGCACTGAATATGGGATTCACGAATCCTAAGTTCAAATAATTTGAATTTTATCCTTCCTTGGAAAAAAGCTATGCATTATACGGTGAGAAGCGTCCCTTTTTTTAAAAGTATTTTATAGAAAAAACTAGTTTTGAGAGTGGAGAAAAAGTACAATCTAATTCAAAAAATTTAGAAAAATATATATATTTAGAATCTATGAACAAAATGTCATGCGAAATTTGTTTGTATCATCTTGGAAATTCCTCACAATTTAGCAGCTATAAGGTGCTCGAAAGTAGATATTTGCCAAGTATTTGGTGACGGTTTGGCCAAAAATTGTAAACCACTATTAGGATCACCTGATTTTAGATATAAGAGTAGAGGACTCATGTCCTGATTATGATGCATATTTTTTTTGAATTTTTCCAAGTAAATGAATTAATTATGATTTTTTTATTACAGCTTTTAAAAATATAAAACTCAAATCTAACCACCTTAACTTAGTCAAAACTTCATAAATTCAATTTTTTTTAAAAATCCTATAGTATATGAAGCATAGAATGTGATGTTTTTGGATTCAAAAAATGTGACACCGTTTAAAAGCTATAGCTATTTTTGAATCAGCCTATAAATCAGGACTTTAGTCATAATTCAAATAGAAAATGAATAGTAATTATTTGTTAAATTCAAAGTAAATCATAATTTATAGTGGTGGAAGTTGAGAATCTCCTTTAAAAACCCTTTTCATTTCATTAATTTTGGGTAAAAAAAGAGTTGTCAACCACATACCCTAAAAATACCCATCATATCGCCACTTTTTGGCCCATCATGATCCTATACATACCCTAATTGCATTTGAGTCAGTTGCTTGTTGCTCCCTTGTACTATAAAATGGATTTCATGGCTCATTGCAAAGGGTTTTGTTTTAAAATTTTTGAGTCCTGTATTAGGTCTAGGTAGAATTTAGGTGTAGAAGGGATGCCAATGAATAGAATAGTTGGATTGTCTTGGTTTTGAATCATATATGTAATAATCTTCAAGTAGTTTTATAGAAAGTACTAATATTGAAACAAATCTTATATCCAAAATGTTTACTCTCCTCTTGTAAATTTCTTCAAATTATGAATGAAATATCAATGGTATCTTTGTTTATCATCAAATGCTTATTTGAGTGTGTGTCCTTGTTTCTAGCTTAACTCAAAGAGTTAGTTAAATGCTTGAATAGGGTCATAGATTTGTGGTATTTTGCAAAGGATTTGGTAAGAATTCATGTTTTGGGAATTGTGAGTTTTCATGATGCAAGGCATTATGAAAATATTCCATTATTGTCAGAGTTAAAGAATTTATGTATCACTGGTTATTATATGTTTGACTCCATTTCCCAATCGATAAAATACTCGTATATTTTTTAAATATATTTACAATTGAAATATGTTGATGGTCTTCCTAATCATGGACTTAAAATCATAACACAATTCATTTAAAATTTGTTAATCATGAGGCATGTAATTGAAATACTTCCTTGTTCCATGTAAATAAATGATTATTTGCTCAAAGATCAACCAATCTTTTAGTGGATTATATTTATTTACCCTTCATAGGAACCAATTTGTGCATTGATGTGTTCTTTACTAAATAGATCAAAATGAACACAATTAGGAACACCCTCCTAGGTCCCACAAAGCCTGAAGTGAAGGAGTAAAGTCCTCAAATCCTTTACTCATTAAGTTGGCCATTCATCTTAGGGATTCTTGATACTAGGAGTTGGCTACTCTTTAGAGAGTTCTAAGGGTGTACTGGAAAAACACCAACATAGTTGAATCATGTCAATCTAGAAAAAATGTATATTCCAATTGTTGGATGACATCTGACATTGTCATTGATATTTTCTAGGTTGATGAAATTAGTCTTGCATGAGCTCGGTGAGGAATACCTTGAGGGGACTTCTTCCTTGGCTCTTATTGTACGTGAGTTAGCTACCACCACTCTAGCTATCCAACTTATAGGTTCATCCTCCCTCCCCTTCTGATGATCTAGATTGGGAATTCAGAGGTGTTGGACTAGAGTGACACCTTTTATTCATCTTTAGATTAGCTTTGTGTGTATTTTTTTCCCCCATAATTGTATATTGATGGTTTTACTCTCCTCTAGAGGACCCTTGCTACCCTTGTATATGCTCAAATATAGGAGAAAACCATTTTCATACACTTCTATTTGTATCATTATTCTTCTATATGTTGTACACTTTTATTTTTCACATCGAGGATGATGCAAAGTGTTGGGGCATTGATAGCTCTTCCATGTTGGCCCAATTTATTTATTTATTTTCTTTTCTCTTCTGCTCTTCTTCCAATTCATATCTATTTTGGGTAATGATAGTTCATACATATTATACTATATTTATCTATCTATATCTATGAGTAGTTCTCACCTTGAATAATTTTATCCTCTTGTGTTCTTGATTTCTTTTCCTTTTCTTTTTTCTTTGTGATGTTGTGGATTATATGTGTTGTCCCTTGCGTGACAACATTTCATGAATACATATTGCTATGTATCTCATGCCACAACATTTCTTTGTCTTTCTCTTCTCCTTAGAATGATATGTGCTCCTCTACGTAGCACAAATTATTCTAAGGGGGCACTATCATGTCTGCTTAATTTTTTTTTTTAAATCAATTAAAAAAAAATGTCTTGGTGTCTTATATCTCATCGTTTAGCTTAGGGGAAACTTGACTAGACTTGTCTTTTCTTCGATTATCCTACAATGTAGTTCATAACAACCATAGGCCTATTTTCTTTCCATATGTACTCTAGCATTTCTAGCTCCATACATATTAGCATCATCTTTTATCTAATCAAATTGTGTCATGTCTATAAAATTTTATCATGTTTATTTTTCACTTTTTTACCTAAAATGTTTTTCTATAGCTAACATGTTTTTGTTGAGATTGCAAGCAACTTCACATGATTGAAGACCCACATCCTCTTTGCCTCTTAGATCAACTTCTCTACATCACATGTACTTGATTGAAGATCTACGCCATCTTTATCCTAGGTATATTCTTTTCAACCTCTTTCTAAAATATCTCACACATGTTTAGAATACATATGCTCTCTAAAGTGGGGGAAAAATGTAATGTTGTAAAATTACACCTCAATACAATTTCACATTACATAACTTTCAATTTTTCCTAATAAAGATGATATTGCAAATCCCCCATTTTCTCACCTTCAGTTTTGTTCTTGACCTTATCACTTTTGTTCATTAAATGAATTTTGGTCAGGGACACTTCTGTGATGCATAAACACTTGCAAATTGGATGAAAATCCTAATAAGATTATTGATTTGTGGCCATTGGGATGTTACACTTCAACTTTCTTGTGAATTGTAATGCTTAGGTGGTCACAAATGCACCCAAAATTGACCCTCTTACATGCATTTCTTCATTTAAACTCTCATTCTTCCATCTCATTCAATCTAATTTTCATTATCTCACTCATTTTTGTAACTTAATCTCTCAAACTCTCAATATTTCATTCTCCATCTTGCATTCTCATTTACTCAATCTCTTCTACACCATTTTGATCAAGCTTCTTACACATTCATGGCTCTTAGTCTTCGTCTTGTCTCTCTCAAGTTTTGCACTCTCTTTTAGCTTCTCAAGCTCGTTGAAGAGAGGAGGGTAAACACTCTTTTATGGGCATTATCATATTTTTTAAAATAACATATTGATATCTAACATGTCTTATTTCTTTATCTTGTCATTCTATATTACTAATCGTCTATTTCTTTATCTCTTTGTCTTCTTGGCCGTCTGTGGAGGTTGAAACACCAAAACAGGGGTTTGACTAAGGAAAGCCTTGAAATAGCCCCAAAATTTTTCATTGTCTCCATGTCTGTAGGTTGTTTGTGTGGAGTTTTGTGGAAAGCTAGATAACATTGGACCTCTTGTGAGTTTGTTCCTCACATCTTTATCATCATTATGTTTTATTTAGTCTAGATTCTTACATGTTTAGTATTCTTCTTTTTTGTATGTTTTATTCTTTCCAACATTCTATTAAATTAGTTAAACTATCAAATTTCAATCCCTGAGTTGTTAGTAGGCTTTGTGCATTTTGGTAGAATTGCTTTATTTTCGGTTCATATGAGACTGTAGTGTGCCACAGGGATAGTTGTGTGTCGTTTTATTGTCCTCTGGTTGAGAGCTAACCAATTTGTCTCTCATACCTCTGAGGCCTGCACTTCAACTTATGAAGTCTTTTTCTTGAAAATATTCAAAAAACATAAAACATTACATAAAACTCCCCTTCACCCATCTTTGTCACTTGAGCTAAGCCTTTGAGGTAGTTGAGGATAATTTTCTCATTGTAGACTCTTCTTTGTCATAGAGACTCAGGAGTAGCAAATCTCCTCCTCTACATATACATACATACATACATACATACATACATACTTATATATAATTATGGCCATCACTTCACCCATCCCTATACATCGATTGCATATTTTTTTCATAGTTCAATCATTGAGCATGTGATTGATCTTGCACCTATATATTTGATCCATGATATTTCACAATTAAAATTCAAGTTTTGACCAACTCTTGGCCATTCATTTCCTACCTTGAATAGACTAAACATGCATTTGCATGATTTATGACCATGTCTTGTATTTAATGGGATTCAATTTCATTCATTAAGATCATCTCAAATCAAAGACCATTTAAATATTATTTATAGTTATAAAAGGAGCATGCTGATAACACATCAAATTAAGCACCACAAAAGATCTAACTTTGCATTTCATCATTATAGAGAATTTTCATGTTTGAAGCATTTTATTCTTTATTATTTGTAAGACTATAAAGCCAACCTCTTATAGGATTTCACATGAGAGAACATTTACCATAAATATATGGTAACCCTTTAAAGGAATTTTTAAATATTATGATGTATGAGCATTTAGAGGAGTAAGATCAATCTTGCATCACCCAAAAAATTTGATGTTTTATTTTTGGTTTTGTAGACCTCTTTAGCAACCTACTATTTTTAGAAAGTTTGCATTTGAGCAACATATGGACCAAAAAAATTACCTAGAGCTTTGAAATTATAAAATTAGTCTATGGTAAAAAAAATTAGCCAAAGATAATTTGTAGATAGTAAGATATTAAAGTTTCAATGTTCAAAAATCCTATTAGAAAAATTCAACTTGAATTTTGGACCTTTAAATGATTGAATGGGAGCATGAAGAATTTTTGAGCAATTTTTGCTTTGAATAAAGAGTAGCATAAAGCATTCTGAGCTCTCTAGTTTAAAAAAGGGGCTCAATCAAGTGCCCAAATCATAAGCTATTTCTCAAAAGTTGACCTAGTTTTGGGGGTTGAGAGTTACAATTCCTAAAATATTCTTAGAGGCACCTAAAGCCATTTATGACCATTTTTCAGGCATGTTTCAAAGCACTGGAAAAGGAGGGAAAGTGGTAAGTTGTGAGAAATGAGGGAAGGTAGAGAGGAGAAGTAGACTTGAAGCTACCAAGAGGCAAAATGCTCTAAAAAATACAAAATGAAGCTATAATGTGTTGCAACCTATTGAGGATTTGATCCTCCATTTTTTTCCCTTTCTAAAAATGTAAATTGTGTTCAATTCAATAAAAGAACATTCATATTGCCTTTAGATAAATTTTTGTTGTTGTGTGTGTGAATCCTCATCATACTATTAGTCTTTAGAGAAAAGTAGTCATCAACAAATTAGACAGAATAGGAACTAGAAGAACACATTTTATTACATCAAGTTTGTGGCAAGATATCATATATGCATCTATATAAATGGACTAGAATTGTGGACTTGATCATCCATAAAGTACATAGATTACTCCAAAATCAAGATAAAGTACAAATAAAAACTTATCATTTCCAATACCCAAACATCAAAATTATAATACCATATTATAATTAATCTTC
>VDFB02305158.1:0-19913 GCA_007258455.2 Sequoia sempervirens | reverse complement strand
ATACCATTACAAACATTTTAATTTTTTTTCAAATGAATCAAATATCAGATTATAACGAATATCAGATTTGTGGGCTATAGAAAATCCCCATGTGGGTTGTTTTGTGCATTCTAATGGACCCTAAATTCTATTTGTAGGTGACATACACGCAGTTTTAGATAGGAAGAGACAAAGATCAACTTTTTGGAGCATCTTCTACTCAAATTTGTCATAAGCAATGATTTTTTAGCATCTTTTATGAGGTATCCAAGGAGCATCAGTTGTCAAAAGCAAAAACATAAGAGAAAGCTTACAAAAGAAAAAATTGAAGCATATAGACAAAGAGATAGAGGTCATAGGAAGAGACTTCAGACAAGGTATGTTAAATATTGGTGAACCTAACCCCTATGGTCTTTCAAGTGAAGAGGAAATTGAAGATGTTCAAGGTGAAAATGTTGGAATTGAAGATGATGAACATGATATTCAAATTGGGAATGAAAATATTGAAATTGATAATGAAAATGTTGGATTTGAAGATATTGAACATGATATTGAAATTGGGAATGAAAATATTGAAATTGATAATGAAAATGTTCAAGGTGAAAATGTTGGATTTGAAGATGTTCAAAATGATATTGAAATTGGGAATGAAATTATTCAAATTGATATTGAAAATGTTCAAGGTGAAAATGTTGGAAATAAAGATTTTGAACATAATATTGAAGCAAGTGTAAATTATGTTTCACTAGATTACATGAGAAATGAAGAACCTTGTGTGGAAGAAAGACATATTCCAAATTCAAGACCTTCAAGAACCCCTAAATGGCTACTTGAATTTGATGAGAACATTAAAAAAAAATTTGAAGGCAAGAGGTCAACATGAACTGTTCTGTTGTTGGCTAGAAGACTTTTCAACCAATATTTTAGTGATAAGACATTGAATTAGAAATGCCAATTTTTTTTACAATTGCTAAAGATGCAAAAGATGAGACCTTTGCTAGCCAAATTGAAGATTTGTGTGAACAAGAAGACCGAAAAAAATTCTATTATTGTCAAAAATATTTTTAATGCTCTCAAGTCTAATGGAAAAAATAACAAGGAAAAGGATAAGAGTGCTGCTTGGAGAGTCATTACAATCACCCTAGTAAACCATCAATTGAAAAAGGCTCACTTTATGAGACAAACTTGTATTGATTTTGACATAAATCGTAAGACTTTGGATAAAGCACTCGCAAGAAGAGAAATAATAGATCTCTTCAAAATGATACATGGGATTTTTTCGGGAGGCTTCCACATGTTGATAAGAAGCTAATTGATAATGTAAAGCAAGTAATTCAACAATTTTGGCATGATATCTCTAGAGTATCACCCAATGCAAAGGATGTTTTAAAGTTAAGAATTGGAAATCAAGACCATACACCACATCCTAAACATTTCTTGGAATCAATCCAAACAATGTTGTTCAAATTTTTTATTGAAACACATCCAAATATGGAAATATTGAAAAGGAATTTTGAGGGTTTGAAGCCATTTTAGTGTGTGCCTCTTAAGATTTGTGATACTTTTTGTTGCAAATATCATGCAGATTTTTCAATGTACCATGAGCTATTATGCTATATCTGTTCTACTTTGCATACTAATGAAATGTTGGAGGAGTGCAAAGCATCTTCTGAAATCATCAAGGGACTTGCTAGATCTATTTTTATGTTCTAGAGATGATGGTTGCTTTTTCTATAGAAATGATTGTTTAAATGCAAAGTACTCACAATGTGGTGGCCTGTCAAAGTTTGTTCAATGTTTTCATGAGAGTTCCGAACATGAATTTGGAAAGAAGCTTGTTGAGAAAAAGAGATATGAGATAGTCAAATATACTTAGTAAAGTGGAGGTGAAGGTTCTAGATGTGAGTTGGTTACAAAAGAATGCAATGTTGCTGATTTTATTTCAGATTTTAAGGACAATATTTTCTACAAGTATGCAAGGCATAGTCATAGGTCTCAATGGTTGGATCAAAAATTTAGGATGTGTAAGGACTCATTTCCGATTGGAACTATTATATCAGTGGTTGATTTTGCATAAAACTACACATTGCAATAACAAATTGAGGTACAATCTCAATATTACAATTCCATTCAAATTGTTATTTTTGTCCACATAATGTTTAGACATGCACCTAATAGTATAGAGGAGGATCAAAAGATGATCAGAGAGTATCATTTTTATATGAGTGATGATAGATCTCACTTGTCTAAGTATGTCCAACATTGTTTCTTGAATTTTTTTGAGTTCTTGCAAGAGAATGATATAGCATTGGGCCAACATCTAATTTGGTTAGATAATTGCATAGGTCAATTCAAGAATGCTCATATGTTTTATTGGTTGAGTAGAATGCATGTAGAGAGGGGTCTACCTCATATTTGGAGTTTTTTGAAGCTGGACATGGGAAAGGAGAGTATGATGGAGCAGGTGCATGCATAAAGAGAGCTCTAGTTAAGGAGAAATTGAATATTTTAGGAGAAAAATTCAAAGTTTGCATGTTTTATTATTGATTGGTGTAGTTTAGCATTGTCATAGGGAGGGACACTTGACTCAATAGTGCACATATTCTTTTTGTTCGTTGAGGAGGGTACATTGGGAGGTATATTGGATTGTCATACAATCAAAGATTATTCAAAGATGCATTCATTTTGAAGCTCATATGCAGGCATATGGACCATTTGGACATGAGAGTTGGCTTGTTTTTGTCAGAGTTGTATTAAGTACGAGTGGGATCAATGCGATTCAAGTGAGTGGGTGGATACATGGGTACCACAGTATCAAACTCCTTTATCTCAAACAATATCCATGACAAATGACATAATGGAAAGTTCAGTTGATTACGACCTGCTTTCAGAGCTACTACAGCCAGGACATATTTTTGTAGTTATTGCATCGCAGGGGAATGAAGAGAGATTAGACTATTGGTTGGCTCGATGTGTGTGGGTAAAGCATAAGCTAACACAATTGATGGAAGATTATGATGGTTTCACGTATCCTACAGGTTCAATTGTGGTTGCAAGATCTTAGTTGTGAACATACATGATTAGAAAGAATGGTATACCTACATTTGAAGACTACAAGAAATACAAAACCATTCTCATGTATTTGTACCTTGTTATAGAAATAAATGTTAAGTTGTTGAAGCATCATGCCAGACCAAAGACAAAACAACTATGGACACTTAGTAATGTTGATCATGAAGCAATATTGGATACTCTTAAGCAAAGAGATGACCCTTTAGGCACACTTGAATAGCATTTTCATGAATGGAAGGTATAATGACTATGTTCATTATGATTAAGTTCATTAGTGTTCTTTATTTAATACTAATATTTTATATATGATTGCAATGTAGGTGTATTTAATAGTGATATTTTGTATGCACTTTTGTGATAATTTTGGGAAGATTTATCATGGACCTACTGCAACAATAACCAGCTCTGATCCTTTTAGAGAGGTATGCAATAGATTAGAACAATATAGATTGGTTATCTAAGTGTCTTTATAGTTTGCATCACTAACTCATCATCATTCAGGTTGTTCAGATTAATATAGATTTGTTAGTCTAAGCATCTTTTCTATTGTGACAATATAGATTTCTCATTTTCCCACTTTTATGATATTCCTAGCACAATTGATCATGAACCTGTTGCAACAATAGCTAGCTTTGATCCTTTTGGAGAGGTGTGCGACAGATTACAACAATATAGATTGGTTATTTAAAGCATCTTTTATATTTTGCAGGGTATGTGCAGGTTAATGGTGGGCCAAAAAGTGGCAATGAGGAAAAAAACACGTCTTTCATCAACCAAAAAAATGCTAAAAGAACGTGTTGAATTTTTCTAGGCTCAGGTGTCACCTTCCTAACGCCAAACCTACTTTTACAAATCGAATATCCAATCCAAATCGGATATCCGATTTGTAAAAAGCATATATTAAAAACTTATGTCACTTTTTTGAAGTCATTCGGCTAAGAAGAACCCGCAGGCGTACAGTGCATCCATTGTTCACGTAACGGATATCCGATTTAGGCTAAATTCAATTTGGAAAGGTAAGTTTTTTTATTTTTATTTGATTTGATTCAATTTTGATTTAGATTTGAATAATTTCATATGGTTTTTTGTTGATTGTTTTTTTAAATAGGGTTTTTTATTGATTTTTTGTGAAAATTTTGAGTTTAGAATAGATTTTGATAAAAAAATGAATGTTTTTTGTGGATTTTTTTTTCACAATAGGGTTTTTGATTTAATTTTTATGAAAAATTTGAATTGAGAATGGATTTTGATAAAAAAAATGAATTTTTTGTGGATTTTTTTTTTTCAAAATAGGGTTTTTGATTGAATTTTTATGAAACAATTGAGTTCAAAATAATTTTTGATAAAAAAATGAATGTTTTAATGGATTTTGATTTAAAAATAGTGGTTCATTTATATTGTCTAATTTTAGATTAATTATTTTTTAAATTTAATTAGGCATTATGGCTGCCGAAAATGAGAATGCACAAATTCCACCAGTTGAAAATGAAAATCCACCAGCTGAGAATCAAAATGCAGAAATACCAAATGCTCCACCACCTCCGCAGCCATCAATTGAAGACTTAATTCATGAAAAATTGGAGCAATTGAGGGGCATTTGTGATTTTTATAAGAAAATCCCTTGATTATCCCAAATGTCAAACACATTGACAGGAATAATTACAAATGTAGAAACCCTCTCCACCCAACATAATGCCTTTCATTTGTGGCGAGAAACCATGAAGGAATATTATGAATGTGGATTGTCTTATGATGATGTGAAATATCTCCAAATAACAAAAGCCCAAATAGCCTCTTTATTTATTAACCCCAACACTGGTTTGCTAGTTAATGTTAACAAGCCAAAACTTTAAATAAAATGGTGCATGCATAGGGGCATAATAGATAACTTTTGGGATCTTTGGTGTATGGTTTTTGATAAACCACCCAACAATAATCTTGATGTACCTTTTTACTTTATTAAAAAATTATATGCTAAGTTTTTGTTAGGGCATCATGTCAATTACTTTGACACTAAACCCTTCTAGGGCATTGGTAGAGGTATGCCTCAGGATAGGCCAGGGGTAGCTAGAGTAGTTAGGTGCCCATATGTTCCCTATCCTCCCCTTCCTCCGCCACCTCTAGTACAACATCCACATATTACGGAGGATGCATCCACACAAACTATCTAGGCCATTCACTCTTTGAGTGGTCTTTTGGTTTCCCATGCTTCTTCAGTAGCTCAACCATAGTCTAGTGATCTTGGTGATGGATCTAGTGTTGCTGCATCATCCTCCTTGGGTCCACATATTTGTGTGCCACATATTTGCAATATGTGCCAACAAATATGCTTGGGTCCTATTGTACAACCCCCTGAGCATCCATTAGACACTTCTGATTATGACATCCAGGGTGTGGAGATTATAGTAGATCACACACAGGGGAGTGGAGCACACCCTACAGAGTCCTCTTTTTCTAGAGAGGTGGACATTGGAGTATTTACACAGGTAACATTTAAGGTGTAAACTCATAACTTGCATTTTTAAAAAATGAATATTAATAAGAGATAGTATCAAGTACTAATATTTATTTACATGATCTATTTAACAGTTAATGTCTGAGGAGAAGCTCACACAGGTGACTAATAGTACCCTTAGGGCCATTTCATTTGGCCTCGACACGCACACAATATGTATTTTCACACTCACTCATTTACATTTTTTTACTGTATATTTTCTTGTCATTTGAATTGTCAATAATGAAAATATATATTAACTTATATGTTTATCTTACTCTCTACTTGTAGGAAACACCTAGTGTGAGTGAGGTGTGATGCTCTCCAAACTATGGAGGCATAGTGTTAGATAAGGGAAAGGTAATTGAACTCAAATTTGATAGAATTAAAATTTATAAAATCTTTTATTGATTATGCATACATTGACATAGATTCGTAGTTTCATATGTACTTGTCATTTTTATGTATAGGAAGTTGTGAGCTATACATCATTGTTGATAAGTGCCACAACACCCAAAGGAGTAGGTATTTGAACGCCTGAAGGAGGAGGTGTTGAGACACCTAACGGAGATACTGAAAAAAGATCAACCTAAAGAGGTATATGTTTATTTTATTTTTTGCTTGGTAAATATGTTCTTATTACTGACAATTCTATGCTAACTTGGATCAATTTCATGTTTTTGTTCACATATATAGATTGATGTTAGAAAAGCTGGTTTGGTTAGTTCTTTGATAGGGGTATATTCTAGGACTCCTTACCCTTCAAAGAGATGTATATTTCAGGTAATCAAGATTTCAATTTTAGAGTTCAATTATAATTCAATGTGTATTGATTTTTATGTTAATTATTCAATTTTAAATTATATATTATAACTAATCTCAATTGTGGTTTGACTTTTTCTTGTGTAGCTACCTTAAGAGCCAACGAGTGCTTCAAAGAGGCTCCATTTTGATGATCCACCAGTAGTTTAGGATAAGATAGACATTTTGGCATGTAAATTTTGAATAGATACCGAGATGGCATATGCCACATATTGTAAAACTTTGTTTGAGTTGGCATTGATGTCATTTTTGTATATGGACATACACTTGATTATTGGATAATTTGATATATATAGAAGTTGACAATCAAAATTTAGTTTCCTCCTCGTGTGCATGATTAAACTCTTTGAAGCAATGGTTAAATATCAATGTACAATAGCATAAAAAGAATGGTTAAATATTATGTCTAGTTTATATTCATATTGCTGATTACATTGCATTGCACATCTTTCAAACTCAAAGCATTATTTCACATTGCATAAGTAACAACTAGATACTCATATGATTAACCCTACACCATCTGATTTTCTTCTTTGTCAACTTTCCCATGCCTTAGTAAATTTGGTGGTCCATTTGTAACCATCAATTTTTTATATAACATAAATTCACCTTTTTCAAAAAATTAATATGGCTAGACTCCCATATGAATACTAATAATATATCATATGACCATTCTTCATATACTTACTAGAACTTTGTGTCTTCTTAGATGAGCCAAAAGTTGTTGCCCAACTACCTCTACCTTCATCAATGTTCCATATTTTAATCATTCCATCCCAAGATGTGACCATTTGTTGACTAGAAGATTCAATTATTTGCAGGCATGAAATGACATCATCATGCACTTTGACCTAGAAATTTAGGAAAAGAATACTATTAAAAGTTGTGAGCTCTATGAAAAATAGATGTTTATCTGACTACAACACCATCTAAATATGGATTCTTTTAGAAAATAAAAAGAAAGACATAACTTTTAAACAAATAATTTAATCACAATGTATTTTTCACAAAGAAAATTTGTATAAACCGCTTCTCCATAATGGCTAGTATAGAAATAATTGCATTGGTAGAACAAAACTCCAAAACATTTCTGATTTCCTTGATTAATTGAATCTTAAGTAGAATCCCCATAATAATTATGTTTTACATAAACTAATAGGAAAACAACATTGCTTGGAAAGTGCATCTCTAATATTTTATGTTCCTTGTACAATAATTTAAATACATTTGAAGAAGTTATATGAAAATATAGCTTCTTAAATTCTTCTTTAATTTGAAGGTTAGTTTTGATAGTGAGTAATTTATTTCATAGATGGATTTTAGCTTTTCTTGATTGTTGTGCACTATACTTTCTTCTATAAATAAAATGAGACATGCTAATGCACATTTTCACTATAATTTCTCTATTTTCTTCCTCAACATATCTCTCTCTTGGGCTTTGATACAACCCTGTCAGGGCTTGTCTTAATCACATTTAGCCCAAATCAAAAATAAAATTTCATGCATTGCTTCTCCCTACACTATCAGACCCTGGCTGGAGGTTTTATTTGATATTGTCAACAAACATACATCTGGTTGTCTGAATGAATGGGGGAGTTACAGCCTTCCCAATCAAGAGGTCATGACTTGTCAGAACTAATTAAAGCAATTCAAGACTTATGTCATAGGATGAGAACATTTTACCATAGGCTCACTGATAAATGCAATGATCCTTAACTAAATTATTCATACAAATTTCTTAGATTTGGAATAATTCAATGAAAATCATTCAAAACATTTAAACAAGATATATAGATCTAAAACATTCACATATGATAAATATATCTACACATATAAGTTGGTTGGAATAGAGTATTTAATTCAAATAAATCACTTCATGATCACAATTTTTTTGCTTCAATTGTTTGCTCATAACCAAGATTACAATGATAAAAAAAAAATAGAAAAATATTGGGATGCTGAAATCCACTATGCTTGGTGTACAGATGCAACCTTTGTGTGAAATTTCCCTCACAAATCCAAACAAGTTTCATCCTCCAAACTCTAGGAAACCAATGGGGTTTCATCGAAAAATATCCATAACCTAAGGGTTTTTGTCCTTAGATTCAACAAGTGAACACAAGTTTCTGACTTTGCAATTTTGGATTTGTTGAGATGATGTCCAAAGATTATCCAAACTAATGAAGTTTTATTCCTTATATAGAGTTTGAAGGCCTAACATGGGTCCAAAGTTTCTTGCCATTTTCTCACATTCAAATTTGGGCTCATTAATTGCATTCTTGGTTAGTCATGGTCATGGGTGGAGTCCATTCAAATTGTGAGGTTTTGTGAAAGTGCATGCTTGAGTTTGGAGATCTAGGGAAATGATTGCTTTAAGTTCAAGAAAATAATTATCCCAAGGTCCAACATCAAGGGTTCAGGTGATGGGATTCTTGGGTGTTAGGACACAAGACAATGGGGATCTAGGGGTTTGAGGATTAGGATACCCCATTGGCTCTTTTACAAATGTAAGACATCATCAAAAGGCCCAAAGATCCAAAGAGGAATGTATGGTTTGAGAAGTGGTGTTCAAGCTATTAGGGTGTTATGCAAATGGAAAGGAAAAATTTCAAAGGCCCACAAGAGAAGGAAGTGGGAGGTGGAGGCACAAGGAATGAAAGAAATGCATGATAGTATTAGAGAGTCTGAAATCCCACCCAAAGTAGGAAAGTGGCCCATCTTTCAAACTCAAAGCATTATTTTGTATCATTGTTACATTAGTCTTGAGAGTGGTAGCTTAATATAGGTGTTTGAAGTGATTTAGAGGTCAGTTTTACGGTCGGTTTTAGGGTAGTTAAGGTGTTTGAAGTGATTTAGAGGTTGCTTTTAGAGAAGAGAGATGTTGAAGAGTACATCAAGTCAGTGAGAACCAAAGTGTAATGTTTTTTATAGAGGTGTTTTCCTATGGTGATGACTTTTTAGTGGAGGGAAAAGTTGCTAGATGCAACCAGTGTAAAGTTGCAAAGTGGTGCAACTTTCATTTCGTAGCTCATATGACCAAACAAAATATTCCAACACGTTCGTATGGGTACGTTTATGCTATGGATGGTCTTCTCTTGTACCCAAATACGCTGAATCACTCTGAGCTACATTGGACAGATGATATCCCTTAAGAGTCCAAAGTGCTAAAAGGAAGCAACCTTTGAAGGTCTGTTTCTCAGAGATCGTGATGCTTACATACTCTCTGTTTGAGGCTATGGGATAGTGTTGGGACCATCTACAAAAACCTCTCTCATTTTTTTCTATCTTAGGGGTGTTTTCCTGTGGTGATGACTTTTCATTGGAGGGAAAAGTTGCCAGATGCAAGCAGTGTAAAGTTGCAAAGTGGTGCAACTTTCACTCCGCAGCTCGTACAACCAAATAGACTATTCCAACACATCCAGATGGGTATGTTTATGCTAGGGATGGTCCTCTCTTGCACCCAAATACACTGAATCACTCCGAGCTACATTGGACAAGCGATTTCCTATAAGAGTCCAAAGTGCTAAAAGATAGCAATCTTTGAAGGTCTATTTCTTGGAGACTGTGATGCTTACAAACTCTTTGTCCAAGGCTATGGGATTGTGTTGGGACCATCTACAAAAACCCTCTCAATTTTTTCTATCTCGGGGGTGTTTTCCTGTGGTGATGACTTTTCAGTGGAGGGAAAAGTTGCTAGATGCAAGCAATGTAAAGTTGCAAAGTGGTGCAACTTTCACTCCACAACTCGTACAACCAAACAGACTATTCCAACACGTCTAGATGGGTACTTTTACGCTAGGGATGGTCCTCTCTTGCACCCAAATATGTCGAATCACTTCGAGCTACATTGGACGGGCAATTTCCCTTAAGAGTCCAAAGTGCTAAAAGGCAGCAATCTTTGAAGGTCTATTTCTCAGAGACCGTGATGCTTATAGACTCTTTGTCCAGGGCTATGGGATCGTGTTGGGACCATCTACAAAAACCTCTCTCAGTTTTTGCTATCTCGGGGGCATTTTCCTGTGGTGATGACTTTTTAGTGGAGGGAAAAGTTGCCAGATGCAAGCAGTGTAAAGTTGCAAAGTGGTGCAACTTTCACTCCGCAGCTCGTATGACCAAATAGACTATTCCAACACGTCTGTATGGGTACGGTTACGCTAGGGATGGTCCTCTCTTGCACTCAAATATGTTGAATCACTTCGAGCTACATTGGACAGGCAATTTCCCTTAAGAGTCCAAAGTGCTAAAAGGCATCAATCTTTGAAGGTCTATTTCTCAAAGACTGTGATGTAATGCCTCGCCATGCAACCCTAGGGGAAGTTGCAATTTACTACACAAACGAACTATTTTATTTCTTTTTCCTTTTTTACGTGCCACCCAACTTGCGTGGAACCCAAAGGTCCACTCCCTCCGTGCTAGGAGTTAGTAACAAGGAATTCCTACACAAGACCATCTACCATTAGACACAGGCTACACAAAACTGATACTAAATAAGTACAAGTACCACATCACATGAACTGAACGGTCATACGAACATCTTTAGTACGACTCACACACCACTGACATAGGTCACATTACTTCCAGACATATAATAGATCAAGGGTGTCACATAGATCAAGTACAAACTGTTGACTTAGGAAGAGTTTCATCGCATAGCTCGTCAAGGGATATCCTCTAGGAATCTTCCTAGGCTCTGGCCCCCACCATGGGTTATCCTGGTGGCCTCAACCAAAATCCTGACACCCATGCTTACTCATGCGGAATCAAATACCTCTCGTGAAGATGAGATAGATGACCTTTTCATTCCAGGCCTTCCCGTCTCATCCCAAGTCTAGAAAAGCCCTTGGGTCCATGAGCAAGGCATAATTAATCTTGTTTAATGTTTGATGCAACCTAATCTTCTAAAATTTTATTTAGTTATCACTAAATTAACCAACTTGCAAAGGGTTATCCCTAACGCCACTTTGTGCATCGGCCCCCGTTGCAAGCCACTCCTCTAAGACAACACACACGATGAAAACCACATTAGGTAACTAGATAATACCTCTCCCATCCAAGGAGCTAACAAATTAAGGAGACTCACTCGAAACACTGGAGGAAACCAAAATACAAAACCCACTCCTTCCAAAGGAGGCACAAATTACATAACCCTCTCCTAATCCCAAGGAGGCACACACCATCCCCGTTCGTGAAAACTGGGTGAAACAACAAGGTGTAACTACACGCACTTTCCATGACACATCAAAAGTTGACTAACATAACAACAACCCATACCAATAAATGAACCCTTATCTGGAAGACTTCAACACATTTACTCTATTCTCCCAACATCGAGAAAGAATCAAATAAACACTAAAATCATTTCGAGCAGTTAAATAAACTAATTTTTGAATTTCCTAAATCCAGTCAATCACAGTTTTCATTTCTTGAAATTATCCAATCAAATACACCAATTTTGTTTCACGACAAGGAAATATTTGAAAAACCAATCATTTTACTCTAAGGTTCACAACTAGATCCATAATCAAAGCATTTTGATGATTAAAGTCATTTGACTAAGATAAACCATTCATTAACTCTAATTTTCACAATTATAATCATAATCAAAGCACTTTAATAAATGAAGTCATCTGATTAAAATTTAAATCAATTGTTCTCTCTAAGTTTCATGATCATATACTATAAATAAAATCACTTGATTAATAAACATTTAGATTAAATAATAAGTCAATCATTTACCCTAAGTTTCGCCATCGTATTCTATAATTAACACATTTGATAAATAACATTTAATTAAAATTAATTAATGTTTATTTCAATTTAGCATTAAATAAATCCACTAAATCTTATCTCTACTTGAATACAATTATATTCCAAAACAAATATACTTAATAGTATATATATTTAAATATTTAAATCACCTTGCCGACATTAAAGAATTTAAACCAATAATTTAATTCTACTTGCTCAATCTACAATTAATCTAATTCAATATTTTAAATAAAAACGTTTGATTATTCATCAATTTCATTTCCGCTTATACAAATGGGATAATCATTTCAAAGTTCCCATTTTAAATATTAAAACACCATTTAAACATATGTCTCTAAAACATTTTTTTTTTTATATTCTAAGATTTCTTGATTATCACTAAAAATCAAAAATGAAATTTCTAAATAAAGATATTTGCTTATAAAATCAACTTTTCCAACAATCATTAAATTATCTAATGTTCGTTTGGCACCATTAACGAATTAAATTAGTTATTTAAACTCTATTTGCTAAATCATGGATAAGGATTAAAATAATCTTTTAAAATAACATTATTTTTTAAAATGACGATTCCATTTCAACTATGTTAATGCTATAATTATTTTAAAAACAATTCCTATTTAAAATAATTAAACATCATTTAAATGCCTCAATTAACAAAATATTATCATTATAATCCAATTAATTAAAGTTTAATACCTTATTATTCAACTAAATTAATCAATTAAAACTCATCTATGCCAACTGCAATCTACATTAAATATTTATACCCTAAAGTATATTTCCAATATATCTACCATGATATACTTATTTATTTAAAATTCACATTGATATTCCCCGTTTAACAAAACTAAATAATTTATTTTAGAAAATTATATATATAAAATATATAGACATATACATGCTAAATGTATATGATATATATACATAAGTATATATATAATATATATAAATAAATTATTATATAAATAAATATTATTTAAATATTAAAATAATATTAAATATATATCTATATACATATATTATATATGTAATATATATAATATAATATATATTATATATATAGTACATATATATATTATCATATAATATATATATAATATTAAAATAATATTAAAAATGAATTTACATTTTTCATGAAAGAAATTGAATTTTCTTTTTTTTGAAGGAATGGAACCCTAGTTAGGGCACACGTTGCCCAGGCTCCGCATGGGCAGTGGGCCTGTCTGCTCTGCACATAGTCCGTCCCCCATGGGCGACAGGCCTGTCTGTTCGGCACATAACGTCCTCCTCCCATGGGCGGTAGGACTGTGTGATTGGCACACAACGTCCGCCTCCCACGGGTGGCAGGACTATGTGCTTGGCAGATAGCGTCCGCCTCCCACAGGCGACAGGACTGTGTGCTTCGCACATAGTCTGTCCCCCATGGGGCGCGACGGCGGTGGTGATTGTGTGGTGGTGGGGGTGGCTCCCCTGCCACCCTTAAAAAAAATAAAAAACTTTATTTTATTTACATTTTTAAATACAAATAAATTCTCCACAAAATACACATGGAGAACTTCACAAAAACCAGGGTTATTTTCCAGAAAATAAATAAATGGAAACCCTAGGGCATTTGTAATAAACTTGTGGGTCTTATCGTGCAAATGCCCAACAAAATCTTGCACCCAAAACAATGAATTTTTCAACACAACCATAGGGTTTAGATTTCAGTTTTGACAACAAATCTCTCTTGGTTTTCATTGTATTTTTCCATTGTTTGATTCTAGTTTTGGTTTTCATTTCCAAATCTCAACAATTTTGCAAGTTTTCAAAACAATTTCTCATGGGTTTCATTGGATTTAAACAACATTTCAAAGATTTCCAAATAGCATCATGAGGATTTAATCTATTTTCAAAATGAAACAAAGCAAGAACAAAGAGGAACCTGATTTTTTTCTCCAAAGCTTGAAGAACTTCCAAAAGGGTGCTTTCAACTCCTCCTTTGAATCCAACTCCAGCAAGAGTTTCAATGTCCTTCACAAATCCAAGCAAAGCCACCAACAAACTCTCCATCCAAAATTCCAAAAGCCCCCCTCCCCACCATAATGAAAATCAAATGCTAAAATAGAGTTTTCCCAAATTTTGCCAAAAACCCTAAAAATCCCACTCACTAAATATATTTTAAAAACATTTGGAATATATTCCAATTTTTAATTTAAAAACAGATTTCTAATTTCTAATTCAAACTTCATGCATTATCAAAATTCATTAAAACAAAAGAATACAAACTAGCAAAGAATTTACTTTATCAACAATTTTTAGAAGTAAAATTAAAACACATTATCATTTATTCATTTATTTAATTTAATTTAACTCTAACTATTCAAACAGGATTTCTACTTTTATTTTAATTAAATCTTAATATTCAATAATACCAAAACAACTATCTTATTTAATATACCACCATTAATCTAATTAATTAATAAACTCAATCTAATTTTATTAATTAATCAAATCAATCAATAAACTAAAAATTATTTTGTTAATTAAATCAAATAAATCAATATTTATTGAATAATGTTTCACCATTGCAACTAAATATATTCAATCATCAATTGAACTACACCTAACATTTAATAACCTTTAAAATATGAAATTAAATAAATACTCAAGGGTGAAAAAGACCAAATTAAAACAACTAACTCGATAACATTCTATGACTAGGGTGACGACTTGGCACGGAAAACTAGCTACTATCTCCCAATCAATTACCGTTGGTCAATGGACATGCTCAAACTTGTGAACAAGGTGGAGTCGATGCTATGTACCTGTCAACCTGCAACAAAGAGCACATCGAACATGCATATACATATAATATGATCAAACACATCGTGAAGAGAAAATCTCAGAATTGTAGGGCGCTTGCAAGCGAGTGATACAATCCCGTCCCCTTCACCAATACAATATCACTAACTGACGCATCTAACATCAATGATATGATCAACAGCATAAAACATCATTAAATCGAATATCTTCTAAGTTAATCCAAAACATGTCGTAAAGATAACATCAGAATAAAATAACATCACATCCAAAATATAATTTTCACATTGTTTAACAATCACAATCACAAGTAACCTAGTTCCAAAGTCATCTCATAAACATAACAAGTCATTACAAAGAAAACACTTCTGATCCAAATATCCACAATGGAGGGGTATTACATCCTCCCCCCTAGGGTCAGGCTTACTCCTGGAAGCCTGCAAGTACCCCTAGCACAAAATTTATAAAATCACACATAATTAATGGTTCAAAAACTGAACTACTCCATACCTCAACATAACATAATAGCAATCCGTGCTATAATTCAACACATCCAAGCACACTATCAACCTATACAATCAACATGGTGAAGCATCCCACCACAAAATCCCCAAATCACATAACCATGGATTAACATACATAGTGCTCTATGCACCAATACACATCATCGAGAATCACAATAAGGCCACACCTAATGTGATATCATTACAACGTTTACTCAAGGTGAGGTATGCAACATTATCATTTCAACGTCCATTTAACATTTTGTATTTCAAATTCAGGTACAACAATTTAACATCTATATGATCTCTTAAGACTCAACAATAGAGTTGGGGACTATAGGCCTCACCAACAAGATGCACCTATTATGCAATTATCATTAACATGCAATTGTTTCACTAATCCCTTTTTCTCTAAACTTTTACTTACTGCAAAACGATTTTTTCTATTCATACTATACATTTTTCATAATTATGAATGCAACTTGGGGACTTAGGTCCTTTACCCAAGGTTTGATCTAATAAAACAACCCTTCATGAATACGTAAACATTTCTCATAAGATACAACATATCCTGGGTGTCAATACCCCACACACTTAAGGATAGGCATTTTCATTAACCCAATGGAAAGAGAGAGAGAAGACAAGATATTTACAGTTCTAACATAGGCACGAATGCAATCATGGTTTCATCTTCACACAATCACTTTCACACAATGCACCAACCATATAAGAGCATGCACAAATCTCTATGAACTACTAACATATTCATTCATTTCCTATTATCATATTTCATAATTCTCTATTCAATATAACATGCAAAAGCAGTACCAACACCACATAGGGGTTCAATTAGGAAATCACTTGCACAAAGAGGTAAATCACAAGAAAACACACATCAGATACTTGCATGGAGAAGAAAAACAACAAGACTCCAAAAGAGAATACACCCCCAAGGAACTCCTTGGCACCCTCAAGGTCAAACAGAGCTTTCAGGAACATAAGCATCATTCCTCCACAGCACAAGACAAAGTTGGGAAAATCCACCCTCTAAAACGCCATACTAAGGCACTCAAGGCAAGAGGTCCTATGACTATCTCGCTCCAACAAGTACTTGGAACACACCCAACAAACACATTACAACCACACTGAAGAACCACTCAAGGGTCACCTCCTTTTACACAACAAAGAGCCATGCATCAAGAAGGAGACCAATAAAAACACACTTCTTGGTAGGTTCATGGCCTAACCAACTCTCCAAAGCATTCATCAACAAGACATGCAAAGGGCAGAAGTAATCAACAAAACTAGTTGTCTACCACACACATAACACACACCAATTTCACACACTACATAATTGTCCATAATGCATTCTTCCAATAGGAAGGATATCGGTGCATTGCGCACTACACTGAGGGTCCTATCCTTTCCACTGGCTTCCTGCACCATTGGACCTATACCACCTCACAACAACTTCTAGGTAGACAAGTGATATCAACTCAAAACGAAAACATAACTACCGAATAGAGCGTCTAGGTCAACACCATGGCTCATAGTGCCTAGAGTATAGACCTACGCCACTAACAGCTTAATGGGTCCACGTTATCCCAGAGCACCTAGTGTTTAAACTTGGGCTTTGATACCATATGTAACGCCCCACCACACAACCCTAGGGGAAGTTGCAATTTACTACACAAACGAACTATTTTTTTTTCTTTTTTTACGTGCCACCCAACCGTGTGGAACCCAAAGGTCCACTCCCTCTCTGCTAGGAGATAGTAACAAGGAATTCCTACACAAGACCATCTACCACTAGACACAGGCTACACAAAATTGATACTAAATAAGTACAAGTACCACATCACGTGAATTGAACGGTCATACGAACATCTCTAGTATGACTCACACACCACTGACATAGGTCACATTGCTTCTAGACATATAATAGATCAAGGGTATCACATAGATCAAGTACAAACTATTGACTTAGGAAGAGTGTCATCGTATAGCTCATTAAGGGATATCCTCTGAGAATCTTCCTAGGCTCCGGCCCCCACCATGGGTTATCCTAGTGGCCTCTACTGAAATCCCAGCACCCATGCTTACTCATGTGGAATCAAATACCTCTCGTGAAGATGAGATAGATGACCTTTCCATTCCAGGCCTTCTCGTCTCATCCCAAGTCTAGACAAGCCCTTGGTTCCATGAGTGAGGCATAATTAATCTTGTTTAATGTTTGATGCAACCTAAGCTTCTAAAATTTTATTTAGTTATCACTAAATTAACCAACTTGCAAAGGGTTATCCTTGAGGCCACTTTGTGTGTCAGCCCCCATTGCAAGCCACTCCTCTAAGACAACACACACAGTGAAAACCACATTAAGTAACTAGATAATATGACCTCTCCCATCCAAGGAGGTAACAAATCAAGGAGACTCACTCCAAACACTGGAGGCAACAAGGTCAAAACCCTCTCCAAATACTGGAGGAAACCAAAATACAAAACCCACTCCTTCCAAAGGAGGCACAAATTACATAACCCTCTCCTAATCCCAAGGAGGCACACACCATCCCCGTTCGTGAAAATTAGGTGAAACAACAGGGTGTAACTACACACACTTTTCATGACACATCAAAAGTTGACTAACATAACAACAACCCATACCAATAAATGAACCCTTATCTAGAAGACTTCAACACATTTACTCTATTCTCCCAACATCGAGAAAGAATCAAATAAACACTAAAAGCACTTCGAGCAGTTAAATAAACTAATGTTTGGATTTCCTAAATCCAGTCAATCACAGTTTTCATTTCTTGCAATTATCCAATCAAATACACCAATTTCGTTTCACAACAAGGAAATGTTTAAAAAACCAATCATTTTACTCTAAGGTTCACAATTAGATCCATAATCAAAGCATTTTGATGATTAAAGTAATTTGACTAAGATAAACCATTCATTAACTCTAATTTTCACAATTATAAGCATAATCAAAACACTTTAATAAATGAAGTCATCTGATTAAAATTTAAATCAATCATTCTCTCTAAGTTTCACGATCATATACTATAAATAAAACCACTTGATTAATAAACATTTAGATTAAATAGTAAGTCAATCATTTACCCTAAGTTTCACCATCGTATTCTATAATTAACACATTTGATAAATAACATTTAATTAAAATTAATTAATCTTTATTTCAATTTAGCATTAAATAAATCAACTAAATCTTATCTCTACTTGAATACAATTATATTCCAAAACAAATATACTTAATAGTATATATTTAAATATTTAAATCACCTTGCCGACATTAAAGAATTTAAACCAATAATTTAATTCTACTTGCTCAATCTACAATTAATCTAATTCAATATTTTAAATAAAAATGTTTGATTATTCATCAGTTTCATTTCCGCTTATACAAATGGGATAATCATTTCAAAGTTCCTATTTTAAATATTAAAACACCATTTAAACATATGCCTCTAAAACATTATTTTTTTTATATTTTAAGATTTCCTGATTATCACTAATAATCAAAAATGAAATTTCTAAATAAAGATATTTGCTTATAAAATCAACTTTTCCAACAATCATTAAATTATCTAATGTTCATTTGGCACCATTAACAAATTAAATTTAATATTTAAACTCTATTTGCTAAATCATGGATAAGGATTAAAATAATCTTTTAAAATAACATTATTTATTAAAATGACGATTCCGTTTCAACTATGTTAATGCTATAATTATTTTAAAAATAATTCCTATTTAAAATAATTAAACATCATTTGAATGCCTCAATTAACAAAATATTATCATTATAATCCAATTAATTAAAGTTTAATACCTTATTATTCAACTAAATTAATCAATTAAAACTCATCTATGCCAACTGCAATCTACATTAAATATTTATACCCTAAAGTATATTTCCAATGTATCTACCATGATATATTTATTTATTTAAAATTCACATTGATATTCCCCGTTTAACAAAACTAAATAATTTATTTCTGAAAAGTATATATATAAAATATATATACATATACATTGTATATATACATATACATGCTAAATGTATATTATATATATACATAAGTATATATATAATATATATAAATAAATATTATTTAAATATTAAAATGATATTAAATATATATCTATATACATATAACATATATAGATATATAATATATATAGTACATATATATATTATCATATAATATATATAATATTAAAATAATATTAAAAACGAATTTACATTTTTCATGAAAGAAATTGAATTTTCTTTCTTTTGAAGGAATGGAACCCTAGTTAGGGCACGCGTTGCCCAGCCTCCCCATGGGCGGCAAGCTTGTGTGCTCTGCACACAGTGTCCGCCTCCCACGGGCAGTGGGCCTGTGTGCTCCGCACATAGTGTCCGCCTCCCATGGGCTGCGGGACTGTGTGCTCCACATACA
>VDFB02305156.1:0-24035 GCA_007258455.2 Sequoia sempervirens | reverse complement strand
ACACCTCAGCGACGGGTCTCTTCCCATTCATTGCCTGAGGGGCAGGAGAAGTAGGAGGCCACAAAGGTCGAGATGTAGGGGCAACCCCACAAGGGCCATTCCCCTTAGCATAGACAATGGGCCTCAGTACCGTGGGTAAGATGAGAAGTTCAAATACTTGACGCTTAGCCTTCTTCCAAGCAGGAACCATTAGACTCCCCATGCGAGGCATGAGAGTAGAGGTTGAAGGTGTTGTAGCAGGGAAAGGAATGAAAGCAGATGAAACAATAGAAGAGGAGGAAGGCTCCTGGGCGCGATCATAATTCTCCTTCCCCTTTTGAGAGGAGGAGAGGCATCCTGCTACTGTGCAATCATGGAGGTTTTGACTAAAATGGCGTAAGGGGAGAGAGGATAGGCCACCTTTGATGCTATGCCCCCATTCTTGTATTTGACATAGGTCACATGATACAAGTCTATTTTTGAAGGAATCAAATCGACCGGGATAGGCGAAAAGTGATCTATCGATTAGCCCCCACATGACACCAGAGGTTTATATCTAGTGTTATGCACAACATGCATAGAGCCCTCATGAGAAAAATTTAAACACTTATGAATTACCGAAGTGACCACATTCATGGAAACTAGCCATGGAATTCCTAGTTTCACTCTAAATGAGTCTAACTCTGGGATGATATCAAAAGGAGCATTTATAGTGTCCTACCATGACTGAGAGAATGATGGAACCGATTGGAGTGACCAAGAGTCTGTCCTACATATGTATTGTGCTCTTTGATTCATCATACCCATTCTTATGTAAGAAATTTATTAGCAGAGTCTCCTTTGTTATAACATTCACATGGCACGTGGGATCAACTAGAACATCATTCACAATGTTCCCATTGATGCAAGTAGGAATGTATAGAGGAGAAGGCTCTTTATTCATGTTCATAGGCAGGTCTTGTGATGTAAAAGTTATAGTAAGTGATCCATTCTCAGACTGCACGATAGGAATAGGTAGATGCATAAAAGAGGTCATGTTTAAATACTTTGAAAGGACTTCCTTAGGAAACCTTGAAGGTTCAACGATCAAATGATGGCCTATCTAGATTTCACTTCACAATGCCTCTAGATCCTTCTAACTATGCTGCTAGGGGTTGTAGGTTGGGTTGCAAGGCTATGTTCCCTGCAACACACAAACCTACAACATGCTTAGAATACAAGAGAAGGTTCCTTCAGCACTACAAAATGGAACCAAAATAGTTCACGTCAAGTTCACCAAAATGTAGAGGGGGACTAGTTGTTTCGAGACCACAAGTCACAAGAGGGTCTTAAGCAACAGGTTGCCCTAATCTACCTCAAGCTTGCTAAATGATTTGGAAAGGGTTAAGCAGTTAAGGTCAAAAAGGAAGAGCAATCTAGTTGCTATTGTCCTTCTACTAACCCAAATGTTTTAGGGGGTCAAACGAGGTGATTCCTAGAGTTCAATTTGTGAATTAGACAACTCACTGTTTGAGGATGGTAGCGTGGCGCACATACTCCAATGCAACATGCTGGCATCTTAGTGGGGTTTTGGCGTCTGTACAGATAGAGAGTGTGAGGAACAGATAAAAACACTAGGAAACAAGCTAAAATATTGACTAAGAGGTTTTATACTATAACAAAATGTAAAGAGAATACTAAAATAAAGAACAAGAAGAATACTTTAACTAGTCTATCTTGATTGACAAAAGAGGATAAGGAAGTGATACTAAACTTTTTGTGCAACGGTTTTAAGAGGCTCAGCCCAGAAAGTATACACACAAGACAGGCTGTTGGGGATGTTTTAAAGGGCGCTAATTTAGTCCCCTACTTTTGGGTGTTTCCACCTCCGGACATCTAGATAGCTGGCAGACATCCAAATTTGGACATAATTTTATCCAATTTATCGCCTTTTTCATCTAAACATCCTCTTATTTGAGTTAATTAAGTAATATTATTATTATTTAATTAATATCTTTAATTCTGCCAAATCCCTAAGGTATTTAATTAATAATTAAATACCTTACTCTCCTTAATCCTCTTTTCATCAAATGAATCAAATAAATATTACATTTATTTAATTCCTCACATGTCTTTTCCATCTAATCCTAATCCATCTCTTAATCTCTTCATTAAGGATCTGCACATGCCTAATCCTTGATTAGGATGTGTCACATCCTCCAACTTTTGCAAATTAGCTTCTAATCCTTATTAACCCCTAATTATCCTCTAAATACTAATTAGTTAAACCTAATTAGTACCTTGATCAACTCTCCCCATCCCCCAAGGAATTTTTAATTCCTTTTTATTCACCCTAGGCTCCTCTCTACCCCATGTGAATTTTTAATTCACATTTTATTCCTTCTAGAATCCCCTTTTCCCATGCACCTTCTAGAATATTTGACTTGTCACATCAAGTCACATGTAACAAATTCCACCTTTTGGGAACCTGTCTTATCCATAGATTCTTTAATCATTGGCAATTTTAATTCACTTTTATTCTCAGGCTTTCCCTTGTGTGATCGGTGAAGGTCACATCAAAGTACTTGGAAGGTACTTGTCCTTCCTTCACATCATGTACCTCTCTTCCACATCACCTACACATCATCTCATCCTTAGCCCTCTCACATTCCACATGTCAAAATGTGAGGGCTTGTGAATCCTCAACTCACCTTAGCCCTTCATCTTGACCTTGTTGGATAAATCTCAACCATTGAATTCTCTAGAGAATTCAAATTCCTCTATAAATACTCCATCCTCTAAGGCATTTTGAGGACTTAGCCATTTTGCAACTAAATGCTACCATTTTGTGCACTCATTTAGCCATCAACATTCATCCATTTGCATCTACATTCAAGCATATAGTCAAGACTTGCATTTAGCCATATCAAGAGCCATCAAGGAGCATATAAACCAAATCAAAATCAAGGGCGAACCAAGGATTTTTAGTTGCAAAAAGGGAGGTATATCAGTTTAACATCATTTTACACTTTCCTCTTTGCTTTTACAAATTTCTTAGGCTAATCTTGAGGTGTTTCCTTATGTTTTTCCATTGCATTTTAGTTGCTTAGAATAGGTTAGACATTTTGATATCACGACATTAATGTAGAAAATGATAAAGAAATTACATTGGAGTAAGTGCCGAAATACACAAGAAACTGCAATATACTCTTTGCATAATACAACGGGTAAAGAGTAAGTGATAATGAGTGGGATATCAGCACTGTACTCTCAAATTTGAGAGGAAGGCATAGCAGACTTGCAGAGTTGTCAACAACACTATTACAATGAGCAGTGGAGTAGCCAAGAGAGATCGTGGCTTGCAGCTGTGGGTGGTGGAGTGAGCTTGAAGGCGAAGAAGTGAGTGTGTGATCGAAGCCAAGAGTGAATTGATCAGGGAAGAAGGAATAGATAAGTAATAAAGCATTTGAAGCGAAAATGAAGGAAAAGTATTGTTTTGCATCGGTCAAGGGGCAGAGGTGGTTCCGCATCCAATGGAGAGCCGATTTCCTATTTCGGAGGAAAAGAATCCTATCCAAGGATGGCCAGTGGTGTCTGGAGACGTGCAGTGCATCGTATCCTAAAAAAAGTGCGTCCATTGAAGTAAAACAGAGTTGCTAAGTGGAGCAAAGAAAGGTGGTGGATGTCAAGTTTGCATCATCAAAATTACATTTTCTAAGGTGAATTGGTAGGGTCTTCTCCCTTCCATGATTAAGGAGATGTTTCAATGTTGTCGATGACTGTAGAAATGATTCCTTTAGGATAGTATTTGGATGGAGGTGCTTTCTAAGATCATTTGGTAGTTGTGGAAAGAGGGAAATGCAAGAGTCTTCAAGGAGATCAAATCATTCACATAAAGTATCATAAGTAAAATAGAATCTAGTGTATGTGAACATCAAAACTCAAGAGAAATATTGAAATGAAAATGGAAGTTTTTGATCTGAGATGATCATATGACCAAAGCTTGGCCAATGTTGACAATTCCTTCCAACACAAGCTTTCCCTATAGGGACAAGACTAAAAGAAAACTTACAAAATGGTCTAGTGCCATTAATGGTAGACTAAGACAAAAAGTTGTGTGCCTTCAAAATGGTTTTGTTTTTGGTATACATATTTTATGATTTATTTTCAAAAATATATTATCAAAATAGGAAAAAATAATACATGCACTAATGTTTCAAGTTATAATTAAAAAAAGTTGAAAGAAAAAATTACCATATAAAATTTTTGGTCCCACTTAGCCTCATTTTTTTACATTTTATCAATAACTAAATTATATTATCAATTTTATAAAAAAATACATTCAAATGTTTTTTAAAATTTTAAAATATATATAAACATAAAATACACTAATATATAAACATTTCATTAGTTTATATCATTTAAAAATTTAAAACATATATGTCACTTTCCAATGATTCAAATTAAAAATTTAGATCAATGTTGACCATTTCATTTATAAAAGTGTAATACAACTTTGAACGTTCAGCCATGTACATATTTGATTCTATTTTGACTTTGCATGTGTATCATCTTCTTCCTTGCAAGTTATGAGTATGTTGTCCAATAGATTAGGCACCTATCTAATTGGTTAAAGGATAAATATCTATAATTTAAATCATATATCTTCATTATAGGTGTAATACTTATGTTCCACCATGCTCATATCATTCACTATTATAACTTGTATTTAATCTTAAGCTACCCAAAACAAGACTATATTGTGAGAGTCATGCTAGTATGTTATCTCCCTCACCTATGTGTATGCAATGTTAAGTGGATTCATTCTCAGGGATACAAAACTATTATTATCTTTGGTGCATGGTGAGAGAGGATTATTATCTATTTATTGAATGTCTTGTAGGTTTGTATGTAGTCAATGTTGACATCAACTTAGTGACAAATATAGGGGTTCATAGCATTTTGGGTAAGGCTACTTAAATGCATTGAGCTTTATTATTTATTTCTCTTTAATATTTCTATTATAGATACCTCAGAATATGCCCCCCTTGCAAAGCCTAAAGATGAAGGTGAATTTATCCACTCAGAAAATTTGGGCCATTCTTGCTACTATCTAATAAAAAGTACTACCTATTACCTATGTTGACACTCCCTAACCTTAGGTTTTGGTGATAGTCTTGAAGATTTGTCAATATATACATGTTTGAGATCCAATACCCAAATAATTTTAACTTAACTTGGTCTTGACCTTTAATTTATTGATAATCATGTTTGTATCCTTGTCTACATGTCGTGTGTTTGAATTATGATAATTGGCTTTATTCTCCTAGGTGTTTAGAGTATGCATTCTATCTATGTCATTGTCTCAAATACATATGTTATTGAATTTGAGTGTTTTAGATTAAACGTTGTGTGTTTTCTTATCATTGAAATTTTGGATCACATTACATGATCCATCATTAGGATGAAGAGAGATAAAAAAGGAGTTGGATTTGAAACCCAAGCTTGCTTTAAAAAAGAGGGATGGAGAGGGGAAATAAAAATGAGAAAATGGAAGAGGGAAGTAGAGGTTTATGAGGAAAATGGGTACACATAAAATAATGGATTTGTCATCATCTCTTTTTAGTTCAACTAATCCTAATGATAGATCATATAGCTTGATCCAAAATATTAATAATAAATAAATACACACAATTTAATTCCAGAAGCACTCAAATTCATTAATGTCACCTTGAAGACTTCTTACTCTTGTAGGACCACAAATATCTTTATATACCAATTCCAACAATTCGGTAGTAGATTGTTCTTTGACTTTGAAGATTCTTCTTGCTTGCTTTCCAATTTGACACTCCTTACAGATACCATTGATAGGTTGTAATCTTTGGAAAATTTCTCACAACTTGAACTGAATCGATTCTTACTAGGTTATCAAAATTGATGTGACACATCCTCATGTGCCATAACTAGCTTTCATTAATCTGAGTCATAAAGCAATGACAATCTGCACCCTTAAGTTGATAAACATTTTCATCTACCCTTCTTCCAACAACAACCACAATTTCAGATCATTTTCTGATCTCACATCCATCATCCTAAAAAATAATATTATATCCTTTGGTACACATTTTTCAAACACTCAAGAGGTTATATGTCTTAAACCCTTAACATAGTAAACATCATTAGTATTATGGTTTCCATCAAAACAATTGATAAAACCTTTTCCACATATCCTAGCAGATGTATCAACACAAAATCTAACACATCCTCCATATTTTTTGAGTTTAATAAACTTACTCTTGTCACTAGTCATATGATTAGAGCATCCACTATCAATGATCCAATAGTTCTCCTATTTAGCATGAAAATTAGGTACCAAGGTACCTTCAATCTTATCCTTTGTCTCTAGAGGTCTTTCCTTCACACATCTCTCAGGGTTAGTAGAAACAAATTCATCTTTTAAATCCATGAACAATCATTCACCATCATCATCATCTCCATAATTAGATTTATCATCAAAAATACTTGTATCTTATCTAACATAATAAATTTTCTTAATCATCTTACATTTCTTCTCCTTATTTTTGTTATTCAAAGCTCTAGTTGGACATCTTGAAGCATAATGACCTATATTTCCACAACTGAAACATTTGAAAGGAAACTTACCATTGTACTTACTAGTACCCTTCTTCATTCTCCTTACAAAGTTAGCTTCTACATCATCAAGATCCTCCTAAAATGATTCCTTAATCTCCTCTAATTTTTCAGCCTTAAAATCAGTCTCAACTTTTGCACCACTATTTGAACCAAATTCTCTCATCTCAAAAGCAGTTAAAGAGCTATACAACTGATCTCTAGTACATTGATTTAGATTTGAAAATTCCTCAATAGTAGAAATTTTATGATTATAAGACTTAGGAAGAGTTCTAAGAATTTTCTTTACCGCTTCTAGTTCTTTGAGTTCTCCACCAAGACCTCTAATGGAGCTAACAACTTCATCTACCCTCTACATATATCTTGTAACATTTTCATCTTCATACATTTGAAAGTTTTCAAATATATGATCTTCAGATTCTACATCTTAGCTTCTTTGACCTTATCATCTCCTTCATAAATGCTTTCTAACTTTACCCAAATATCTCTAGCAGTTTTTAGACTTATCACTTTCACTAATTTAGAAATAGTAAGACCACTTAAGAGAGTATACCTTATTTTACCATTTCTTTCATAGGCCTTGACCTCATCACTAGTGCTCAGACCATTTGTAGGCATAGTATATCCATCTTTAATTGAATTCCAAACATCAAATCCCAGATAAACCATAAAACCTTCCATCCTTATCTTCTAGAATGCATAGTCCATTCCATCAAACATAAGAATCTCTTTCTTGTGTGCCATCCCAGATCTACCTCAAGTGGTTGAGCTTTCTTCCAAGGAACCTTGCTCTAATATTGGTTAATTGTTGAATGCATAAGACAACTGAGAGGGGGTGAATCAATTGTATCTTAAAACTTCAAAACCCTCATAAACATTTAGATCCACATTCATTCAATTAAACCCTTAATTTGTTATAATGATTTAGCATGAAAGGAAAATAACAAGAATTGAAACAAATCAACACCATACACAAGAGAACACCAGATTTATAAGATGGAAAAAACCATGGTGAGAATTAGCTCACAATATAAATTAATATCAACACCATATATAATAGGGCTCACTACCCAAGAAAGAAAGAAGGGATCACTACCAGAATAGAAAAGAAGATAGAGAAGAGTGTTACACAAATAAATCCATCTCAATGCAACTGAGAAATCCACCACAATATCACCAACACCTTCGCATCTTGACTAAAGAATTTTAGACACTTTCTACTAACTACATCTTGTTGGAAATAGGATGCCATTTAATTGCAATCCTAAACATTATTTATTTCATGTGTCTCATAAGTCCTTGGAAAGTGTTCTCAAACACTAGGATTGGGGAGAGATTAATTTTGGATGAAATAATCATGTTAATTGACATTTGTAATTAATTCTAAATGATAGGAGCATGTGAGGTCATCCAAGATGAGTTCCTAAATAATAGGAGCACATGGGGCACCCACATGGAAGGTGGCACTCACCTTGAGTTCAATTAACTATTCGGAGTAAGAGATAACACTTATGTAATGCATGTAAATATCCTAAGAGTTAGAGTTTGATGTTTACATGCATGAAGTTCAATTCAATTCAGTTCAGTTCAGTTCAGTTCAGTTATGGTTCAATTATCTTCAGTTAGTTTTTAGTTGAATGCTAGTTAACTTCAGTTAACTTGGAATGCATTGCTAATGACTTGAGTTAATTCCAAGAATCCAACTTGGGTGCCCAAAGTAGGTCCAAGTCATTTTTTGTTAACTGAAACATCAGAAAGATTACACAAGCATATACCGTGGAGAAACCCTTTCAAGAAAAAACTCCACCAAGAATCAATATATTATTTAATCTCTGAAGTAGATTACAATAACTCCAATTCTTTCTTGAGAATGCTTCTTTTTCCTTCATTCTACAAATGATAAAATGAATTAATTAGATAATCACCCACAAAGAATTTGTAACAAAGGAAAGCATATTTAGATCAGCAATCATAAAGTTTTATAAAGTATTAAGCTACATAAACACCTCAATTTTCAACACATCTAGTAGTCTAACACATGAAAGTCCGCACTGCGCTTCTCAAATTCACACTCTAACACTCTACAATTCGCATCATGCTTTTCTATCTTCACATCCCTCAACATCTCAACTCATATTTATATCATCTTCAACCTTGAAAGCATTCTCCAAGGTCGGCTATGCACCTCAACCATGAAAATTGAAATTAGGTCAACACCAAAACATTCTTATGGTGGAAAGGAATGAAGGCAGACCACAACATACCTTAGCTAGGACCTAAATCCACTCATACACACCATGCCACACTTCCACAAATTTTGCAAGTAGTGTAAACACCATTAAAATTTTAAGTACATGCTTCCTTTGATCCAACAATAACTCATAGACAACAAATTTCACCTAAATACAATATGGAATATTCCACAAACACCCTGAAATCCAACAAATTCCTTCGCAACAACTTTCACCTAAAGAATGCACACACCCAATACACTTAGACAACCTTGCCATACACTGTAACTTAAGAAACTAACTTCAGAAGCACCATACCATGGACAAATTCAGATGAAGAAAGATACCAATACTATCAACACGCCTTCAAATTCACAAGACCTAAAACCAAATTGCAAAGAAATGCAAAGAAAAAAAATCTCCTAGACACCTCTACAATACACAATTCACACATTGGTGAACACAACTTCCTCTACACAATGATCTAGCACACTAAATTCTAGATATAACACCTCTAAAAACCTCTAACCAACATATCTAAAACGCATAGGTAGATGTTCAACCTAGAAGAACTGTGGAGCAAAGAACACTACTCTACAACCCAAAATAACACTGCAACTCACTGTTTCCTCTTTTTGTTAAATTTTCTCAAAAGCACTTGGAAACCAAGCACCAAAAACACATCCTAATCATCTTCATTACTTCCTCAACCATATATCCATAGATAGAATCTTATCAAAGCAACACTAGAGGTTAACACCAGTAGTTTACTAATGACAACATAATGTAACTAATCAAAGCATCATATATGCAACAACATGCAACAAAATAGACATCAACAACTACACATACACTTACAATAATCTTCTTCCAATACATTTGAAACCAATGACAACACAAGCTTGTTGACATCAATGACAACGCCAATTGCACATACTTGCAACAAATACTTCTAAACACTTTTCTCACTCTAGAGGATAATTCATTGAGACAAACAAAAAATAAAGTATAAAACAAGATCTTATTCATGATTTCATTCATATATAGAACATGAAGAATATGATTAAAATAAATGTAATAATGAAAGAAACTACTGTAACAATAGAAATTAATGGTGGAGCACAACTACCTTGATTCACCCTTTCTCAAGTCATTGTATCCACAAAATAAGCTCAAATCTAACTTCTTAAATCAATTGATCATAACGATAAACTGAAAACCTCTTTATTGCATATAACAAGATTTCACAATTTGACAAGAATCTATAGAGATATATCTTATTCATGAAAGCATAACTGGAAAAACAAGTATTATCTGTGTATATGGAAAAATATCTATTTGAACATATCCATACGCTATATCTACTCCTCAACCATTGAGCCAACTAGATAGGTTTGGGGGAGGTTTATTAGAATGAGGACTCAAAACAACAATCTTAAATGCAAATTACCACTCCCCTATGAAAGAGAGAGTGATAAAGTTTGCATAACTGAAAAGATGGAAGATTATTAGGACTGTAACTCTATTTCAATGATATAATAGAAATATGTACTATGGGAACAGTCACATTGGCTTCCCAATCATTGTAGACTCCTTTCAACTATCTTATTAAATGGTCTAGTGATTCAAAATCATCCTCATTAATGAGCACTTCCACTTCTCCAACTGTTGTGTTCGTATTATTCTGAAATCTCTCTTGTATCTATCTCTAAAATCCTTTGGTTGTGGGCTACATTTCCTAGTTGTTGTGAGTTACACTCTACTTACTTTGGTTTTTTGGTTGTAAAGATTTAATTCATCTAGCATATACATAATATTAATAACCATAAATTAAACATAGACCCACACTACATTCCATACACATTCACACATCTAATTATGCAATTACCTTCATATCATAATCATGATTCTGCATGCCCATCATCGCGAACCCCAAAGGACAACAACATAATAATTACTGCACAATTTTTTATTTTTTTTTAAAGATAACATAACATACATGTAATACACATTAAGTCATGACATGAATTTCATTTAAACAGATTCACTAACACATACATCCCTTGGGGTACACGAGGAGTCATTACGAGATGAAGATCCACATGACAACAATAAAGAATAAAATCCAAAGATATAATCCATAACAAAATAAACATTAACAAATAGAACACATACATGATAAAGCATTGATAAGAAACCATCTGAGTAAATACAACATATACATAATTAACTCAACACAATGAATAATAACTGCTATGGCCAATAACCACACCAAGTTTAACATTACATTACAGTACAATGTTCTGGAGATACAATGATACAATAGTGTTTCCAATCATGAACGGAAACCATACACAAGATAACATGATACATCTGAACAGAGGAATACAAAGTATCATAACTGGCTCCAAGATAAATACAACTCTGGAGTCGCTGCAACGGCACCAATCCGCACCTTTCGATCCTCGACTGGGGACCCAATGGGGTGTTGAGCACGTTCCACCCGACCATGTGAGTCCGAAGACCCACCCCCCGTGCTAGGAGCTAACAAGAAAGAGTCTTCAACCAAGAACATCCAAACACAGAACCACAAGACTCAACAACATACAAAGGTATCATAAAACTCAAGGATTACAATGACATAATCAACAACATTCAAGAGTCATTAAAATAACTTAAAATCATAAATCTCATCACATAAATCAAAGCAATGACCAGTGAATGAGTAACCAAAGGATGATCATGAAACACTTCCAAATCAACTGAATTAATAAACATAATACAATTCCAAATTGCACTTTAACAACACAATAATCATCATAACATAGTACCATAAAAGTACAAGGTCATAAGTCAAATATCAATGAAATCACACAAGACCACAAAGTACACCAAAGATGTATCGAGACAATAATCATAAATCAAGATAAATCCAAATATCAACAATCTAAACCAACTCCCATAACATACTTCCAGAGGAACATAATAAAGTAAAAACATGGGCAACTAGGGGAGAGTGTCATCGCATAGTCCTACATGGGCTGTCCTGTGCTCTTCCTCCCAACTGGAGGCCCGGTCCCATCTATGGCTGTCCTGTGCTCTTCCTCCCAACTGGAGGCGCCGGTCCATAGGGTGACTCATGCGGAGCCGTAGACCTCTCGTGAAGACGAGGTCACGACCTTGCCAACCACGGCCTTCTCAGCCTTCCATTAGCCTACGGAAGCACTAATGAAGACGAGGCATCCATTTTATTAATCTTATAATGATATTACTACCCAACCCTCCTAAGTTAATTATTAGGTTTTCACTTGTTTACTAACTCACTCGTGGGTTATCCTGAGCCCTTCCCCTTAAACGAGGCGCCGGCCCCCACGAGGAGCCACTCTCCCTAGAGACCCCACAACAAAAAAACCAAGGGTTGTACCATCATTATCTGAACAAAGAATCACAACATAAAAGCATGTGAGGCATTACCCATCTCGCTAACAAGTACAACATCAGAGTCTTACAAAGTTCCGTACAACCCTTTCAAAATAATGAAACCAAAACACTTGCCACATCAAGGGCACATAAAGAGAGAACATCAACTGACAATCAACTCAAACCTCTGGAAGATTCTCAAAAAGTTTACACTAGGGTTTCCCCATCAAAGAACTAACAACAATAATTGCAAAGCCACAAGCACTATATGCGATACAAAAATAATGAGAGAAAGCATCAAAATAAGATCAACAACTCCATTCAAACAATACCAACAACTTCGATACAAACTAAATCGGAAATCCAAGGGAAACCTCTATTTTCTCCTCTCGGATACCCATAACTCAAAGAACTTTTCAATTTGTCTCACTAACAACTCAAACAGAACCATCAATCATGACAATGAAAACATTAACCGATTTACCACTTAGGGTAAAGAACAATAGAAAACATATGGGTTCCCAATGAATAGCAACATAAATTAAATGACAAAGGATTCCTTGAATACAAATTAATCTCCAAAGGCATTCACACCAACATGGAACCATCCAGAAACAAACCTTCAACAATAGAGGTAAAAGCATGCAACAAGATACCCATACAGTTGGTAAACAAATGACCTTTGTCAAAATTAACAACCATGACAACAATATAATCAAAATAATAAAAGTGGGAAGACCGCATTCCATAAGAAGCATAAACTTATCACAACTAAGCATCGCATAAGTATCCAATAAATTCCATCACAAAAACAATTAATAAGACCCCCACAACTCAAGAATTCACCACGAAGGGTTAAACGAATAACAATACAATTTAAATTAAAGAGGATTCCCAACTCACGCAAACTCAAGGAAATTTCACAATGAAAGGTCCATCAAATCACTCATAAATCGACACAAACCCAATGGAATAAAAATCATTTTTGAACAACCAAGCAAATGTAAAGGAGGACACATCCAATTGGAAACATCAAATTAACCCTTAAACATACATATACATTCAATGCTAATTCACTAAAGAACGTCAAATTTCAAATACAATTTATACATTTGCTTAACAAGATGTAGTTCATACAACAAAAGAAGTTCCAATACATACTTCCTCCATAATTCAATAATTATAAGTCATCGTATATGTTTTACTAAGGACTAATAGAATTAAATCCCATTTCATGTTCTCTACAACACAAATTATTCAAAATATTGACTTAATAGTAATAATCTCCATGACACAAAATTAGAATACGACGATGTTATTATATGAAAATATACTTTAAACTAATGGCACTAACTTAACTAGATAAAATATCACCTATAACGTTATTACCTAGTATAATCACCATACCCCACAATTATCACAAATATCTACATAAAGATCAATTAACACTTCTACCCTTATATGACCACAATTCTTTTAGTCTGAGGTCAAGAGATGTGGATGATAGCACTGATCCCCCCCCATTTATATCATTTGAATTATAACTCATTTATTCCATCCTAATAGAGGTATCATTCCTAACTAAAATATACCATAACATAACAATAAGCGTACCTAAGATAAAACTTTATATAATAAAAAGGAGAAAGACTCATTGATCTACCTATATCCACATACCTACATTGGAAAGGACACATAACTTTATTTCCCTATTACCTAGTCTTAGCCTCCACACTTATATTTATTTATTAAGATCAGATAGATAAGTAAATTTTCCTCAAAATAATATTACCTAATAATATAGACAACTTTTTCTTTCAACTTAGACCAATTTTATTCACTTAATAACTAATTCTCCTTTGTAGTAAAAGACTTAAATACTAACATTACATAAATACAGAAGCATGTGAAAAATACAACTTAAAATCAAATACATCTGCTGCGATAGATTAACAATGGAATCAGAGAGATTAAAACTTCCTATTATGTTTTCAAAAGTGCACGGTTGAGACAGGCTAATACTGAAATCAGAGAGCTTATTTAATTTTCTAGCTACAGCTGTGGTAGGTTGCCAACGGTATCAGGGAGATTATATAAATTTAGATTACTAGACAATGCGAAGGGCTCATCTAAACACTGTATCCAATAACATCAATTTCTCTCAGCTTCGACTGAACGAAGGTAATTGGCAAAGGCTTGAAACATTGCGCAGACCAAGAGAATTAAATAATCTGCTCATTGGTCCTCAATTTCTTCACTTGAACAATCTGCTCATTGACGGCATCAGAGAAGACACACGAACCAAGCTTCCTCCAAGTTTGAGATGGTTACGGTTGCAAAAAACGTGAGAAGCCATTTTCCTTAAGTCTTGCGGATAGCATTTGGGATTTGATAATAAAGAATAAATAAAAAAAAATAGAGAGTTTATTTAAATCTATACACCCTACCATGTTCAAGCGCCACTGTGACAGGTTAACAATGAACCAGAGAGATTATTTAATTTATTACAACTTCAAAAAGTTATAGCTGGGACGGGTTGCCAATGGTTTTAGGGAGACTATTTAATTCTGTTTAATGTCTCAACTCTAACTGCCGTAACAGTGACAGGGTGCCAAGTATATTAGAAAGTGAATATTGTAATTTGGAAATATCGCTGTCTACTTGCATTATTATCAAACTCAAAATGTTATCTACCAGTCAGAAGGGAAGGAGAAAGGTGAGGTGCAAATACGTGGCTTGAGAGGAGGAGAAACAATGAACAACTTTTTCTGTTTTGAACTAGACAAATTTCTGTTTGGTGGCGAGTTCCAGAGATGTGCCAGTTGGAGGATAAACTTCACCACGATCAATGGGAAGCTCTCTGTTATACTAGTAAAAGACAATATTTTATTTTCAAGCGCTGCAACTGTGATAGATTGTCAGAAGAAATGTGTAGATTATTTAAATCTTTAAACTTCCTATCAGAGGAATTATTTAAATCTTTAAACTTCCTATAAACTTCAAGTGCGCGGAAAAGAGAACTGAAAAGAAGGATAAGGTTCAGGTAGAAAAGATGACAACTGATTTTAACCAGAAAATAGCATAAAGCTTAAGGTATTCACACCTTCATATTTCTCCTTTCGCAAATTCCATTCAAGCCCGAATCTATGCTTGGCTGCTCGTGGGATTCCAATCTTCTTTTTGTAATCCTCTCCCCCCGTGCAGGATGCCTCCTCCATTCTAATTTTATGAGTTTCAAAGATTGATAACTCTATCTGGAAGATGATGAGACAAAGGAAAATAAAGCATATGCCATCTTTTTCTAGCTTCCCTTGCCTTTTACTCTTCCCAAAATGATGCTTTATTATTATTTATTTATTTAGCAATAAACAATTCCTTTTTCCATTTTCAACTAATTTCCTTGCTTAATCCTTAAGTTCAAATTTTCTAAATAATTTATCTATGTTAATATCTTCTCAATTTTAAATTTTTTTAATTAAATTCACTCATTAGACAATAATTATTTTTATTAAATTCATTTTCTTACAATTATATTTCTTTCCTCTTAAAATAAGAAATTTTCAATGATAATACAATTAACATTTATTATTAAATCTAACTCTTTATTTGATCCCAAACCAAATCAAGTGACCTTAAAAATTAGATTAATTTGATAAATTACTTCTAGTCATAAGATTAGTGATATTGTCTAATATAAAAATCAAATTAAATGATGCAATCCAAAAGTCCTCATGACCTAGCAAATTACCAACCACAAGTAACAAGCGAACATGACATGGCCACCAAACAACCAACTTTCTAAATTTCAAGAATGAGCAAAACGGAGGGGCATTACAATTCCATACATCAAAACTTGGTTCAAGTTGCATGAAAGACATAAAAGATAGATAAGTTTAGGAAGGTATATGAAATGAGTATCTAGAAATTTCTAAAAGCATGAACTAAAACAATAGAAAACTAGCTAATATTTGGTCTCATCAAGTTGCAATTCAAAGGCTAAGGGTCGGGTTGCTAAACTTTCCTGAGCCTAAAACCCAAAGGAAAAAGTGGCTTGGGGATTATATATTTAAGGAATGGGTAGTGTGATCCCACAAAACTGGTTTACAATTCTATTGAGGAAGCAAAATTGCAAAAAACACCCCCATGAAAAAAAAATGGGTTTTGGGGGTTTCGAACGAACTTAGGGTCTGAACAAACCTAATAAGGGTTCGCGCAAACCCACTTTGAGTGAACCCTATTAAATGTTGGGCCCCACATATTTCTCATTTCCCAAAATAAAAAACAAAGGGAAATTTTTTAGCTCGAGGGGGGTTCACTCAAACCTGGGTTCATTCAAACCCCTCTTTTCCCCCCTTCTCCCCCTCTGGCACCAAAAATCTCCAGAATTTTTCCCTTCAAAGCTCGAGTTGAGGATGAAAATGGAGGAGACTTTACAAACCCAAATGGATGATGGTAGTCCCTGGAACAAGCTATCCAATGAATATAATTTTAATATGTTTTGGTTTTATTATGTATTTGTTTTTTTAGTTTGATTAAACATAGATTTTCACCGAAAATCAAACTCTCTGTTTTTCACATGTGGAAAAATAGCAGATTACCAAAATAAAATTCTAAAAAATATGTACAAGCTAAGTATTGATGTCCGTGATCTAGTAAAAAAAAAATTGAATTTCGATACATACAAAAAAAGTTATGTTTTATATGGTCCACCTATGTCTCAATTGTAATTGGTTTGACTTTGAAACTTGATTAAGGAAAAAATATAGAATAAAACACTATGAAACCAAATTAAAGGGTTAGATATTGTAGTTACAAATCTAAATTCAAAAAAAATAGAATTTTATCCATCATACAAAAAAAGTTATGTTGTATACGGTGAGCATCACTCATTAAAAATGGTGTTTACTAATAAAAACTAGTTTTCGAAGGAGATGGAAAAAGAAGTGCAATCTGATTCCAAAATTTTTGAAAAAAATATATTTAGAATCCTCAAACAAAATATCACAAATCACGAGTTTGCATCATCTTCAAATTCCTCACGGTTTAGCCCCTATAGGTGCCCGAAAGTGAAGATTTAGTTAGAAAAAATTAGTTCAGTGTCCAGTTTGGCCAAAAATTGTAAACCAGTATTGTGGGATAACCTTGTACCCATTTTAAAATGGGTACTCATTTTGAAATAGAAATGGGAACTGAAAGCCAGTTTTTTTTAAAAATACCTTTTAGAAAAGGGTACCTGTTTATTAGCGGGTACCCAAAGCAAAACAGGTGCCCGTTTGAATTTATGTTGGGAACCCATTCCTAAATGAGTACCCATTTTTTTCAAAACAAGTGTCCATTCCTTTCAACATTTTTTTTTTATGAAACTTCCCCTCTTCATGGACCCAACTTCTTACTTTTACCCAAGGTGAAGCTCGAATATAATAAAATCTTCTCCAAAATGCATGTGAATCTAAAATAAGTTTGTTAATACAATATTCCCATAAAATATTATATGTAGATGGACAAATAAGTAATAAGAATAAAATAAACAAACCATAGTGATATAATATTTATGTGGAGAAACCTTATATTTAGAAAGTCTCCTACTTTTAGTTCATGAGTTGAAGGCACTTTGTGATGAATGGTTCATAAGTCACAACACTTGCTAAAGGTTTTGAAAATGGGATAGTAAGATAAGTGGGCTTGACCTTGGGGGAAACTCCACAATTAAGTATGCTTAAGTCAAAGTAGTATTGGGATAGGTGGCCTCTCGATAAGTCCCAATGCTTCACCCCTATGAGCATCACCTAGATGAAATGAGTGCTAATTTTTCCATTCATTCTCATGATATATGGTTCATGCAAACCACTACTTATGAAAAATTTGTCAATGAGTTTCACTCAAAGGCTGCATAATTCAATATGATATTAATCTCATAACTTGACACACTATAGAAAATACCTCCTACTTATCATTTCACAAGCTAAAGTGGATCTATAATCAATGGTCTATAAGGCACAACACTTGATGAAGGTTTTTGAAATGGGGTAGAAATATAAGTGAGCTTGACCTTAGTGGAATATCCATGGTTAAGCATGCTCGAGTCAAAGTAGTACTAGGATGGGTGAGCTCCCAAGAATTCTTGATGTTTTACCCCTATGATCATAACTTAAATCTAATGAGCGCTAAGTGGACTATTAATTCTCATGAGATATGGGTTCATGAAAACCACTACTCATGAAAATGAGTCAATAAATCATGATATTAATAACATAGCTTGATCCACTATAAAAAAATACCTCTTACTTATTATTTGATGAGATAAATGGGATCTATGATGACTGATCCATAAGGTACAACACTTGTTGAAGGTTATAGAAATGGGGTAGCAAGAAAACTGAGTTTGGCCTTGGGGGAAGCTCCATAGTTAAGCACATTTGAGTTGAATTAGTATTGGAATGGGACTTCTTGATATGGGTCAATGAATTTAACTCAAAAACTATGCAGTTGGATCTTGATATTAATATCATAACTTGAAACACTGTAGAAATACCTCCTAATTATCAGTTGATGAACTAAAAGGGATTCATTATGAATGGTTCATCAAACACAACACTTTCTAAAGGTTTTTATATATGGTGTAGTAAGCTAAACTGTGGGATTGATCTTGAGGGAAACTCCTTGGTTAAGAACACTTGATTCAGAGAAGTACTAGGATGGGCGACCTCTTGGGAAGTCTTGATGCTTTACCCCTATGAGCATCACCTAAATGTAATTAGTGTTAAGTGGTTCATTCATTCTCATGAGAGATGAGTTTGTGTGAACAACTCATGAAATATGGATCAATGTATTTTGTAGCACCCCTCTCATTTGCATCAAGTGTTAATGTGAGATTGGTGTTTTGAAGTTTTACTGTTTCCTTGTGATTTTTTTGGTGATTGTATTATGTCTCTAAATTTTTTGTATGAACCACCGCATATTTGAGATGAGGTTCCTCAACATGTCAGTTGTTAGAAATTTGTACGTTTATATGCTTAATTTCTCATTGTGCTTCAGTTCAATGATGTGCATTATATATGATGTGATTAAATGTGATCCTGATTATTTATGCTTAGAAGAAATTATTTATAAGATAGATGCATGGATGATATTTTATGCTTTATGTTATTGAACTTCTCTAGGTGTTTATATTGTGCTTTGGATGTGTATGCAATAAGCAGGTACCCTTGACGTGTGTTGAATGGTTATAGGTATAGGGTTATTTCTCCATCTAGATACGTGCATGTTTGAGTTATTCCCCAATAGTGGTTAATTCAAAGATGTCACATTGGGCATCCCTATCTATTCCCTGATTGTACTCCAATCGAGTATGCTATGCATCATGTTTGACCCTATGTGAACCTAGATCTAAGTTAGGAGTTATTCTGAAATCCCTATGTATCATGAATGACCAATGAATGTCTAATTTAATTAATGGTTTAAATGATATATTTTCCACGAATTAGATATTAGGAATTTAAATGATTCTTATATTGGTTATTAAACTAGTATCTGTGTTTTGGGAAAGGGGAAAATATAATGAAAGTAGAAATGAAGTTAAGCTAATGTTTAATTAAATTGTGAAAATTCTTTAAGTTGAGAATTGTAGGTTATGTTTGATTTAATTATCTTGTTTGAATTCTAAATTTCATAAATTTAAATGAATATATACTTACATATTATGGATTTAAAATGTGAATTTAAATGTGTATTTGGATTTTTGGGAAAATAAAGGGGATTACAAATTAAGAAATAGAAAAATTAATGTTATTTTATTTTATTTGGAAGCTGAAAATAGGGTAAATAGGAAAAATGGGTTTTATTTTACATTATGCAATGTTTTATTTTGTGAAGAAATTGTGTGAGAAAAACCCTCTTTTGGGAAAATTCTTTTTTTATTGATTGGGAGTGCAATTGGAGGAGGAATTCAACAAGGTTGGATTCTTTGGATTAGGAATATGGAAGGAAGTGTGTTTTCTGATTCTTGTGAGCTCTTGTTTGGTGTGCTTGGCATGCTCTTCATTTCAAAATTTGGCAAAGTGTGAGGTATTTTGCTTTTATTATCTCAATTTGAATAATTTCTTTCAAGTTTGTGTATGGGAATAGGTTTAGGGGAGTGTAGAAGCCTCCTAACATATTTCAGTTTGCAAAATATCATGCTTAATTTCTTGTTTTTAAAATATTTTTGAAATTTTCCAAAATACAGGGTTATAATGCCCAATTTTTTAGAAATTGTGCAAAATGAGTATTTTATAGCTTAAAAGGGTGTCGGGCACTTTTGTTACCAAAGGGTATTTTTGGATTTTTGAAATTTGAAACTTTAATTTTTGAAGAAATTTTAATGGGATTTTGGGAAAATTTCATAGTTTTAGTGTACTAGAAAATGATAAAATCTGAATGTCTTAAATGAAAAACGACGAATTTAAATGTTTGAATGAAAGTGTACTTCATGAATTATTGAAATAGACCTTGTGGAAACATGTTAAAAATCTTTGATGAAAATAATTTTTGTATTATTTTTCATGTCACATTTGTTGGAGGATGTGATGAGCTTGGGGTTTAGGTATTAGAGATGATTGTGGGAGTGGATCCCAATGTGAACCTGACCCAAAATGGCATGTAGGCAATCACAATGTGGGGATTTTGGTTAACAAGTGAAAGATAATGAAACATGGGTAATTAATTAACCAAGATGATGGATATCCCTCTCATGCCTTGAGTGCTTGTACAACCTAAGGATGATTGAGGAAGAGAAGCCACTTAGGGGGTGTAAGACTTGTAAGATCAAGTACCCTTGTCTATATGAGAGGATACTTGGTTCCACGTTGAGCCCCATGTGAGTTTCCACAATGACACTTCCTCTCTTGTTCTCTAATATCTAACCCTAGTGTAGTTTGAGTAGCACCTAAAAGATGATCATCTCCTTCCATGTGTATGTTTTTGTTTATGCCATTTGTGAGTTTTCCTGATGAGGATTCTTGTGTTATGCCATTTTTGAGTTTTCCCAATGAAGATTCTTGTGTTGTGATATCGGTGACTTTGTCTAATGTGGAAATGTGATATATACCATTTGATCCACCTTGTGTTTTTTGATGAGTATTTTATATGATGTGTATGTTGAGTGTATGCTTTATGTATAGCACATGTGTAAGACATATCCCAATGCTTTTTGTGTGAGTGTTGTAATTGTGGCCCATGTGACTATCTTCTAGCACATTAGGAGTGGATCTTTTGATTCCACAAGATTGGGTGGCATGAAAACCACCATTGGGGATCAGAGGATCATGATGGATTCGATGATGACTTCAATGTTCCAAACTTTATTATTCTTATTCATGTTTTCTCCCATTTTATTCAAAGTTTAATAATATTGTTATTGGACATCTCATTAAGATGAATTGTAATATTTGATAATAGAAAAGAGTATTAGATTAGTTATGTGTCTCAATGTTGGAACCAAGCATGATTGTATTATGGTTTTCATAATTATATTATACAATTGTTAAAATTAACTTATAAATCTTTCATTTGTGTTTAAAATAAATTTAGATACTTTCTTTCTTAGTTGGGCGGCCCAGTACCATACCTAAGCAGCCCTATTTCACCCAAAACTGACCTAGAGTGCCAAAAATTTGACAAAATCTACTTGTGCAGTCTTGTTATCATTGGGGAGGCCTAGTAGCATAGTGGGGTGGCCTATTTTGTAGGTTAAAAGTCAAAACTTTGGTTAACTCTACTGGGTAGCCTTGTTTTGTACTTGGGTAGCCTTGTTCCCCATACAAAAAAATGTTAAACCTCTCTACCATAGATAGCCAATGGTTTCCCTAGCCCAATTCCATTGAAAAATAATTTGTATGACTCCTATCTTTCCTGATCTTATTGTTTTTGTTATTTGGACCTTCAAAACCCAATCCAAAGATTTCTATCTTAAAACTTGAAAATTCCTTTAGGTTTCAAGGCCTCGTACGGGAAAACCATGTAAACAAAAGTTGTTCTTCATGGTCCTAGGACTCTAGTGGTATTCTAAGTTATTTTTATGTGTTTTCATTGAGGACTTGTGGTAGCTCTTGTATTGTTTTATGTGCATTCTTTTGAAGTTGCCTAGTTGTCAAACCTTGAGTTAGGGAGAATTGGTACCTAGTCTTGTAAAGTCTTGGGAAGATTGTAAGCCTTCATGGTTGATGATGGTTGTGTTCTCAACACTCCTCATAGGCCAAGGGGTGTAGTGTATTAGTATCCTTCTACTTGTGTGATTTCACACTACAATGGGATGTCTTGGGAAGTGTGTGGTTATTTAGAAGTGACTTTTCATCATTCAAATTAGTGGAGAGTTTGTGCCTCTTAATTAAGAAACCTATTTTGAATTTGGCTTTGGTGTTTTGGGTTATTTAGTGCATCTAGGTGTGGATTGGAGGTTGGATATTCCCTCATTCTCTCTTGGTGTGGTGTTGTGAGAGAACATGATCATGGTTTAGTAGCTAATCACAATGTAGGTGTTGTCCTTTCTCTCTCCCACATGTTCATTGTGGTGCATTTATCCCATGAGTGGTTATTCTTCGGTTGTTACCAACTTTCTTATGAAAATGGTGAGATTTTCTTGTTGTTGTTATCATTATGTTCACACGACACTTGTGTGCATGTTGTTGTGCAAGCATGACATGTCATTATTTTAGAAAAATATTGTTTTATCAAGTTTTTTTTAGCATGTCAACTTGGGGCATTACATGTTTGACTTAAAAATTATGTAAATAAATCTTGATATTAATATCATAATTGACACAAGGGTAAGTGCATCAATCTGTGACACAATTTAGGTTCCAAATTGGAAAAATTCACAAAAAAAGGCCAAAATTGGTCATTTGGCGCACGCCAAATTTGGCATGTGCCAAATGCAAAATTTGAATAAAAGAAAAAAATGCATTTCAAACCCTCATTTCACTTCAACCCGCGGCTTGGCTTGGAGGATTTGAGGTTTGCAACTCGCGCTCGCCAAATATCATCCATTATTTGCATCCTTAGCTTGTTATTTTTCATGAGGATGTCGCCAACACGTCAGAGATGTCGAAGATTGTGAAGAGGTATGTATTTTTATTCTATTTATTTTGAATTTGATTTAGAATGTAGATTGAAATAGGTTTTTATAATAAAATTTTGTTCTAATTCTCAAGGAATGAATCTCCACCTCCAAACATTGAGAATTCATAGTCACCCTCTCAGGAAGAGCCTCCTATACAAGAACAACCTGAAACCCCTCCAGAAATTCATAGGCGTCCTCAAGGAACACGAGAAAATATTCTAAATCAAATTGAAAACAATAAAAGAGACATTGAACAATTAATTGGAAGATTAACTGAGCATACCGAAACCCACCCTTATAGGATAGGGATTGTTGAATCATTGAAGTAAATTGTATCTCATGTAGGAGAAATGAGCGAGAAAATAATTTTTTGGTCAAATAAGAGGCATGAGATGAGATAATATTATGCTAGTGGTTTGTCATATGCAAATGTTAAAAAACAAAAAAATAGCAAAACTGACTTGTGTTCCTTATTTATAGACCCAAAAACCAATTCACCTATGTCTCATACATGCAGGAGGTTCCCCATCCATTGGTGCCACCATGAGTTAATTAAAAATAAATTTTGGGAGCAGTGGTGAATGGTATTTGGCCAACCTCCATGAAATAACCATGAGGTACCACAATACTTTTTGAGGAAACTCTATTGTGAGTTTATCCTCAATAAGATGCCAAATTAT
>VDFB02305155.1:0-11793 GCA_007258455.2 Sequoia sempervirens | reverse complement strand
ATATTCGCAGATCCAATGATCGGCTTCACACGCACAGCTAAAAGTCGTGGTTAAGGGCTCAAAAAGAAAGCGCCTCGCTCAAGGTTGTACCCTGGACATTTCTGCAACGAAATCAAACGTCAGTAAAACACCTCTACTTTGACAACCGATATCTGGAGCTGGGATGACCCGATTCAGGCATTATCTGTTTTAACGGACAGCCAGGAGAGCTCTTAAGAGAAGTCACTGGAGGTGTCGAGGCAAGAAAACTGCTTCTAAGACCTCAAATTCTCCAGTGCGTATTTTTAATATGTTTACCGCTCCCAGACTTAGCCATTTTCTGAACGTTTTCGGACATCTTTACTTTGTAATATGACACCAAAGACCTCGCACGCACGAGCGACTGCCAAATGCTGAAGGCTGACGGCTATGCTCGTTGGAAAGATAAATTGATTACGCTCAATAGTTGTGAAGACTTCGAACGCGAACGGGCTCATCTGACCAGCCTAAAGGCTAGGCGCCTTAAGACTATGAAAATGCACTGAAAACCATTTGTTGGTTCCGCCCGTAAAATTACGTGCTTAGTAGAATCTCCGCCACGACCACCAGGAACGTCGGATCGACAAGCTGAATGATGCGTTGCGGAGCTAGGCTAGTATACTACTGATGTCGTGAAGACTCTGTCTGCAAATTCTGGCATCTGAGGGGTCCTTTAAGCCAGCGCCCCTGGCTTGTACTTGCACTGGGCATAAACGGAGAAGCTCAAAAACATGAAAACTCCATTTTAAGCTGTTCTTCGGACGTCTGCCGCCTGAACTCTGAGAGTCGGATGACTATGCTTGATATCTCGTCGGATAAGCAGACTAGTTGTGAACAAATTGACTGTCTTCGGCAACGAAACTGACAAGTTTTACCCCTGCCTTGAAATGGGCGCCCTCAGGCTAGAGGCGCGCTTTTGCCTGAAAAGAACAAAATTTCCATCTCCTAAAATTTAGGGATTTTTACTTCTGTCGCGAATAACTGGAGCTGTGGTTCTCGGAATGCCTCGCTGGATAGCTCGACGGATAGCCAGACTGATTCTGAAGAGATTGACTGGATGTTTGAGCACTTTGCATAAGATCTTGACCTCCAAAACCTGGCTCGAAGCTATACTTTGCACTTTGAGGCTTTTCTCTCCGAAAAATCTCCATGATTTGATCACGAAAACTCTGTCTCGATCATTGAAATGACCGTCTGTAATATGAAATGCCGTCGTGAGATGCTCCTCCATCGTGAAAATCTTTATTTTGAGTCTCTTCTTCAGGTTCTGACCAATATAACTGACTTTGACTGACAAATATTGACAAAAACTCCATGCTTGACATTGCCCAAAACGGTATTTTACAACATTTTAGCAAGGTTTAGACTTTAAATGCAAAATGCCTTAATGAAGCAAAAAATTTGGTTTGGGTACAACATTAGGCTCCGACTGGTGACCATGTCGGATACCTACGGCATAGGAGAACCTAAGAATCTCAGTGTTAAGTAGACCAGTGACTTATAATTGGGCATTGGAGTCGGGATTTTCCCTAATCACCTAAAACTTTGGAGTTTCCTAAAAAACTTAACCTAGAAATCACCTAAAACAAGACTACTTAAATCACCTAATACACGACAAAACATCACAAAACGGGGAAATACAATACGACATTACGATAAAGCATAAAAATTACTTACAAAATATTTACAATGTTACTCCTCCCCCGGAGGGTTGAAGTGCTTAAGATATTGCCCGCTATAAGGAAGCGGGAAGAGCCTTCCATCTTGATGTGAAAGAATATAAGTATTCTCTCCGGCTGATTCGTGAATCTGGAAGGGCCCTAACCATAAGGAATCAAATTTTCCATGCATTCCTTTTGGCTCATGCCTCTTGTCCCACAAAAGGACTTGATCTCCGACTTGAAAGTCTCGGTAACGAGCTTTCTTATCAAAAATTTTCTTCACTCTTTCTTGATGCTGAGTGATTTTATCAACAACCTCCGTCCTTTCTTCTTGAAGTTTCATCAGGAGCAAAATCCTCTTCTGAATAGGATCATTAAATTCTTCATCTTCTACTGCTGATGCCAACTGTAAAGCAGACAACTCCAATGTAATGGGCAGAATAGCTTCTGTGCCATACAAAAGTATAAAAGGCGAGGTGCCAATAGCTCTCTTAGGAGTTATACGATCAGCCCAAAGAGCGTCGTACAACTTAGTATGCCAAGCTCGCTGATTTGACTCAACCAACTTGCGTATGATTGTGACAATGTTCTTATTGGATGATTCGGCTTGTCCATTACCCTGAGGGTAATAATCTGATGAATGAGACAACATGATGCCGTGATCAAAACAAAAACTTAAAATCTCCTCTGACGAGAAGCAAGTAGCATTATCAGTCACAATTTTGCGAGGAACTCCGAAGCGAGAAATAATATTCTCCTTTAGAAAACTGCAAACCACTTCGGATGTAGCTCGTTTGGTAGGAATTGCCTCAACCCACTTTGTAAAATAATCTGTTGCTGTAAGGACATAAACATGCCCCTTGCTGGAACTTGGGTTGACGGGACCTACAAAATCAATACCCCACTGCTGAAATGGAGCATCAATGATAACTGGCCTGAGAGGAAAGGATGCCAATTTCACTTTACCAGCAAACTGCTGACATAACTGACATTTGTACACCCAATCATATGCGTCACGAAACATAGTTGGCCAATAGAACTGTGCTCGTAGGATCTTAAATGCAGTAACCCTCGATGAAAAGTGTCCTCCGCACGCCTGATTATGAAAAGCCTCTAACAACCTTCGCTGCTGATCTTTTCCGACACATAATAGGAAAGTTCCGTCAAGGCCACGCTTGTACAGAACGTTATTAACTAGCACGAAATTCTGTGCTTTCAATTTCAATGTTCTTTTCTGCTGTTTGTCCATGTGACGTGGACATTCTCCATATACTGAATAATACCAAAGAGGTGTGTACCATTCTTCCGCAGAATTAACTAATAAGACCAAAGGTAAGTCTTCTTCAACTTCTTGATCTGAAACAATTCCACTATTGCTCTTGAACTTGCGATCTCCATCTTCCGCCAATAACCTGCAAAGACCTTGCCCGCGAACAAGCTTGGTTGGTTTAATCTCCAGATCATATTCTTGAACCCTCGCGATCCAATTTCCTCTTTTCGTGCCCATCTCCTGCTGAGTAAGCACACTTTTTACTGCTGGATCGGTGACATACACCGTAGTATGTGAATTCAAAAGATAAAATCTGAAATTCTTGACAGCTCTGACAACAGCATAAGCGTTCTTCTCGATCTGGGAATAACGCATCTCAGCATCTTTGAAATTAGCACTCATAAAAGCAATAGGAGATTCACCCTCCTCACTGAGCTGCTGTGTCAAAATGGCAGACAATGAATGTTCAGACGCATAACAATAAAGAATGAAATCCTTCTGAAAGTTAGGCCGAACTAACACTGGTGCATTAGCAATAGCTTCTTTTATCTTATTAAAGGCCTGCTTGCCTTCGTCCGTCCACACGAATGTAGACGTCTTCTTCATCATTGCTGATATCTCCTTTGTCAGCTCTGAGAAATCAGGTACAAATCTTCGGATAAAGTTAACTTTACCGAAAAATGAATGCACCTGCGTTTTGCTTGTAGGGAGAGATAGGTTTCTGATTGAATCCACCCGATTCGGATCTATTCTAGTACCTTCTTTGGAAACGATATGACCAAGTAACTTGCCCTCCGTAACCGCAAAGATTGACTTCTTTGGATTCAAAGATATTTTATGATACCTACATCTCTCGAACACTTTCACGAGGTGTGAAAAGTGATCACTCCGTTTATCTGAAAAAACGGTTAAGTCATCAAGATAGACGACTATGATCTTATTCCTAAGATCCCCAAACGCTAAATCCATGGCTCTCTGAAAAGTAGCACCGGCGTTGATAAGGCCGAAAGGCATCCTCTCATATGCAAACGTTCCCCACGGCGTGGTGAAAGCTGTTTTGATTTGATCCTCCTCAGCCACTGCAATCTGATTGTAACCAGAAAAACCATCAAGAAGTGATAGCATTTCCGATCCGGTAACTGTCTGCAATGTATGCTCCATGATCGGTAAGGGATAATTGTCCTTCAAGGACGATTGATTTAAGTTCCTGAAATCAACGCAAATTCTGATTTCTCCATTCTTCTTGCGCACAGGAACGATGTTTGACACCCAGGTGGAGTGATGAATAGGAAAAATTATTTTGGAATCCACCATCTTCTGAATTTCCGCATAGATAGTATCTTGAATTCGCGGATTATAATGTCTTTGTTTCTGCCTAAAAGGCTTCACTTCAGACTTCAGCGGAATTGTATGAGACAATTCAACGGGTGTAAAGACCTTTAGATCTTCATATGACCAGGAAAAAACATCCTTGTATTGCTTGAACAAGGCGATAAACCTCTCAGTCTCGTCCGGAGTACAACACGTACCCAAATTCACAAACCGAGGCTTGTCTACAGTACCTATGTTGACTTGACTGTATTCTGACGAAGTATTCACCCCTAACCTCTTCTGATCTTGGATGTAACGATCATGCCTGTCAAAAATATCTTCTAAGGATACAAAACCTTTAGGAATCTGATTTCCTTTCAATTGTATGATTCCAGATTCTATAACCTCAGATTCTTCAGTAATTGACTCTCTGCAAGGAGTTGAGCTCCCTTCAAAGAACAATTCTTTGTAGTTGTCTCCCATGACGAGAAATTCTTTGATATCTTCATCATCACTGAAGACTTGCCAGTTGTCTGAATTATCAGGAACAGCTGGTCTGTAGATTAACTCAATAGCAAATGAATTCTGACGAAAATCAGAATTAGGCATAAAAAGAGCGGCTGAAACTGCAAGCGCATCAGCTTTGCTATTGTTCATTCTTGAAATGTATTTGATATTAAATGCATCGAACCATTCGATTGCATTCCATACTCTCTGCCTATAGTTTTGGAGACGATTCTTTCTAACTTGAAATTGATCTCTGACCTGCTTTACGATCAGCTCTGCATCTCCTTCAACTTGAAGCAGCTTGATCCCCATATCCTTTGCGTTTTTGAGACCTAACAAAAGCGCCTCATATTCTGCAGTATTATTAGTGCAATCAAATTGCAACCTATATGCAAAAGGATATAAACGACCTTCGGGAGAGATAATCACTACTCCCGCTCCGAAACATGAAGTTGAACAACTGCCATCAAACTGCATCGTCCACACTTTTGATTCTTCATCTGGTAATTCGGTGGAAAGTGCAAAATTTTGACAATCATCTGTCACTTCAGACACCATAGCGTATGTGCCTGGACCCGTGTCTTGATACAACACTTGAGCATGTGGGTCCTGGGACTTTACCACTGTAAACTTTGATTTGGTTTCCGGCTCTAATTTGAAAGTACCTTTCTTTAATGGAATTGTCGCGAACGACCAATCCATCTGTATTTCTCCTCCAAGATCCTTGCAAAAACTTCTACTAAGTAACATCCCGTAACTGGTAGGAATATCAGCTACAAGGATAGTCATCATAATCTTCTTCTCTGGACAAGACGCTAGCCTCACTTGCGCATCTTTGAGTTGACCAACTAACGGCACCGGTTTAGACTCAAGTGAGTAACACTTTTCCTGAGTCGGGGTACACGAAAGTCCCAACGCATTCATAATTTGTAAGGGCATTACGTTGTCCGAAGCTCCACTGTCAATTATGCAATTGCTCAGCTTGAAACCTCCTATATATAAAGATATATAAAATGGCCTCGGCTTCTCTTCTGCAGGAACTGAGGATTGTAACAATGTCGGCTGAACGACATTCTTCTTTTTAAGAACGTTCAAGATCCTATCCAACTGCTCTGGATGATCTTGTAAATACTCCAGCTGAGATATCTGCACCTTAGTCTTCATCATGGAAGATACAATGTCAAAGCTTGCTGAAGACGTATCTAAAGCTGCTGGCAAGATATTCTCTTGTGAAGGTTTTTGATTAGAAGTAGAAACTACTTCTTTTGCTTTCGCATTCAAATTCCGCTTTTCCTCTTCCTCCTTCTGTGCTTCGAAATGTTGAGCACGAGTGAACACAGGTGAGGTAATATTCTCATGATTCACTGCAAGAGAAAAACGGGATTCTTCTTCTTCTTCAATAACGGGTTCTCTATCAAAATATCCCGTTGCGGAGTCGCCATCAAACTCGTCTGGCTGTGAAGAGACGACGTTTGAACTGGAAGGTATGAAGTCTGAACTAGGAGCGGAATCAGCAAATCCCATGAGCTGATTCATTCTTTGATTTTCCGGACAAGTAGACCCGGTGTGCTCTGCTGAATCATGGAACGTGCAAAAGACCGTAGCCTTTTCAGCTTCATTGTTTTGTCTCGGTTGTCCTTGCGGAAACTTCGACTTGAAATTATTGTACGGCTGAAAGTTATTCCTCCTCGGCAGATATGCTGGTTGAGATTGAAAAGGAGGTGAGGGCAAGGCTGGTTGCCCTTGAGGTGGTGACTGCCGTTTTAGTATCGTCACCTCATTTGCTACCTTCTGTAGCAACGGATCTGCCGACGCTTGCACGAGCGGCCTGATCGAATCATCTTTCATCTTGCCGGTTGTAATCATGGTATCTTCAAGCTTGATTGCTTCCTCCTAAAGGTGTGTTAGATCATCTTCTTCGCTTATCTTCAAGAAAAAGGCAATTTCTGACGGCAACGCGTTGATGAAAGAACTCATCAAAATCTCATCAGATGGATTCAAAGTGTGAGAAAGACGTGTAACAAGGCGATTAAACCTTGCCACGAATTCTCTCATCGGTTCATGCTTCTCCATCTTTGAATTTGAGAGTTGTGCAAATAATCTGTGATTGTCTTCGGCGGGCTTGAATCTTGCCAAAAACTTCTCGCTCATGACGGCCCAACTTGTAATAATTCCTGGCTCAAGATTATTGAACCAATCTGCTGCGTTGTTCTCAAGAGTCTCCACGAAAAGACGAACGGCGATGTCCTCATGCGCAACATGCAAAACGGAACAAGCCGCCGTGAATGCTGATAAATGTTCATCTGGATGTTTTGAACCATCGCCATGAAATCTCGGGAAAAACTTGCGTGATCCCTTGGGAAATTCATGATGTCCTGGTAAAGCCAACGGTCCAATATTGTCGCCCCAAGGCAAAGGGGCTGGACGTCTTGCGTTTCTTCCATTACGACCGTTGAGATTTTCACCATTGTTGTTGTTGTTAATACGATCACCCATCTCTGCTATCGGAGTGGGAGATTCTTCTTCTAAGATTTCTGACTCAGTAAACTGATCAGGAGCTTCTTCAAAAACAGGATCTGGCTGTATAGGAGGATTTCTTCTCCTTCTTCTAATGTAAACTTGATAAGCCAGGATGCTTAATTCCACGAGGGAGGTGGCAAAACTGGTCTACCTGCTGCAAGATCTGTTTTTTCTTCTTCTTTATCCAGAGTAGTAGCTGCGTTTCTCCACTGAGATGTAGATGTATGATTTTCAAAGATGAATGTGCGCAAGCTACTGATAATATCTGACTGTTCTGCTTCGATGAATGCTAAATTCGGCTGAATAACAGGCGGACTTAGTGCTGGTTGCAATACTGGAGCAGTAGGACGCCAGATAATCATAAACGTGATATGAAAAAGCGTTCAGCTTTTATGAAGTTATTTCAAGGCCTCGTGCCCCACGGTGGGCGCCAGAAAGAACTGTTGGCGTAACAACTAACACCTCTGGAGTACAAGTTGTTATGAACAGCCTATGCACACTACGCAATGAGTGCTCTTCGAATTATTGAGGGGAAGCTCCCTCGATGTTCTTTGACAAATATACTTTGTAAAGAAAAATAAGCTAAAACTACTTCCTGTCTTTTTGTTTCAGCTGCTAGAGGCACAAGACTTTCTTGAAAGAACTTTTACGTTGCAGCTGAGTTTTCTCTGGTTTCGCAAATCAACTAAACTACAACCTATATCTATCCAATCTCCTCAGGAAAACAGAGCAAGAGGAAACGGAGCAAGGTTTGACTATCTGACGATAAGTGGGTTTAGACTCTCTACTTGAGGGCAAGGTGGCACAACTATCATCTCAATCTAGACCAACTTATTGGGCACAACAGATTTAAGAATTCACTAAGACGATCTTATGGAACCCTGTGTGGCATAACACTCGACCGAAACAGCAAAGTCTTCACGAAACAACCTTTATCTTTATAATCTCACGAAACCCTATGTGGCATAACCTTTGATTATATCGATAAAGATTCATAAAACAGATTTATCGCTGCAACTTCTCGAAACCCTGTGTGGCATAACGATCGATCACAATGATAAATAAACACAAAACAGCCTTATCACCTCAATCTCTTGGAACCCTATGTGGCATAGCAATTGACTTCAATGATAAAGATGCTTAAACAGATTTATCTAAACTCTGGAAGAATTCAACATCACAATCTTTTGGAACCCTATGTGGCATAACAATCAATTGCAATAGTGAAGACACATGAACAAATACGAAAAAGAGCAATATTGAGGGCAAGGTAGGCGCAGCATATATTACTCTCTCAAGCAAAAGTTATTTACAAATGAGCGTAAGCTCTTATTTATATACATCAAGGTGTAGGGAACCCTAAATCACCTTTGTGTCATCTATAGTTCCTGCAATGCATGCAAGCAATGCGCCCAACCCTAATTAAGCAAACTATACAGTTAACTGGGCAACTACCCTCAGTTTAACTGAAACATCTAATCTAAAAATGGACAATTGTGCGAGCATGCACGTCCTTATTAAAACAAGTTAACTGGAAGACTATCATCAGTTAACGAAAACCCTAAATACAACTCCAAGTGAACAAGCCGATTCTCAGAATAGGTATGCATGTGATGACAACCCCGAGTTAACTGAAAAGGGTAACATCCAGTTTAACTCGTGTGTGTGAAGTCTATTCTGAGAAGTGGGAACTGAAGTTCACTATGTGTGATCTCGAGCAATCAACCCCTCAATGAGATTGTTGACTGTGTCACTGTCCAGAGCGATGAGACTCTGACGAAGAATGCTATGTCGATGCAGCAAGTCCTCACCAGCTGTGATCTGAGACTGAAGTTCCCTTCTGCTCCTCGTTGCTTCATCGAAAGTGTTGACATGTTTGTGGTTGAGTAAAACCGCCCACGTATTGTCTGCGAAAATGGTATGAATGAGTGCCTGAAGCTCTGACTGAACATCTGTAAGCTCCACGTAGGCACCACCCTCAATCTGATAACGGCACGGTAAGCGAGATACAAGAGTCCTCACAAACCGGAGTGCACTGGTGACATGCTCTCTACTCTCGTGCTTTCCCGATGCCCATGTCTTCTATCTTAAACTCTTGAAAACCAATTTGTCTTCCAAGAGTGATAGCCTCTCATCTTCATCCGTGCATTTTATGTAAGTAAAGCCCAAACTCAAGGTGAGCAGTAAAATTTCATCCTGGGTTTTATTAATAGCCATATCCGTTCCTCATCCACGAAGGCAATCTCGGGCTCATGCATTGTACATAGTGATATAACTACTGTGAGCATGGTCGGCCTCTGGCATGATCTTCCTCCCATTCCTCCAAGCGCTTGCCATATGCAACTAAATGATTGAGCTGACTTTGCTCTGCTGGTGGCTCAAGCATCGGTGGGAGTGTGTTAATGGCTTCTGGTCTGTGCACAAGACTAGAAATGTACTGACGAAGCTGTCTGATTTCAGCCTTGAGGGCTGCTTTATCCTCTCCGTCCTTTAGTATTCTGTCCTTGGCACTGTCTGTAGCAACTTGAAGAAGATCAACCTGAGTCTGGCGTGTGCTGCGACCAAGGTTGACTGTGATAACTTCAAAATCCTGAGACTCTAAATCAGCCAAGCTCTTCCCCTACGGAGGTACAGCAGTCTCGATAACAACCTCCATGTCAGTGTTTCTCTCTACGTGAACCATGTTCTTAACTCTCTTATCTGGCGCATCTTGATAAATGTCATCGAAATCGGAATGATTGAGAACATAAGATGGCTGCCTCCTCTTCCTTCCTAGGCGGTCTCGATCCAGATGAATCTACGCAATGCTACTACAGAAGGAGTGCGCACTGGCAGCCAGTCTTGATGAGGTGAGTGTGTAGAAGACCCAATGCGAGGTGGAGAGTCCAAGTCCAATTCAATGTGAATCGGGACCGGTGACGGCTCTGAAACTAATGTAGGAGCTTGAGGCTGAACCTCAGGTACTGGCGGGCTCTGAGCTGATCTCTGAACTGGCTCTGTGATAAGCGGCTGTCTGTCAGGCTCTGAATGTGAAACAGTGGCACGCGCCTTGCCCTTTGAATTATTTGGCGCTTGTACTTTCTTAGGAGGGTTACTCCTCTTCTTCTTGTTAGGTTTTGACGAAGAAGGTAGCGTAGGATTCACCACTACTGGCGGCTCTGCTCTGGGCATGCTTACTCTTCTTGTCTTCTTGCTGTCGAGGTAAAGTATACTGTTCTGGATGACTCTACTAGACCTCTCCTTGACCGTTGCATATTCTTGGGCGTACCAATCTACTACTGGCAACGGTTGTGTGTCGACCTGTTCTCTGAAAAACTGAGGAAGAACCTCTCCCTCATCCTTCTGATAAACCTCCCATCTCGACAGAAAACAGAAATCTGTGAGAGAGAGAAGCGGTAGTAGCTAACGTCTGCGAACCTCGAAGTCATCTTAGCAATTTGCCCAGTAATCCTCCATAGAAGGCTCGTGATAGGTGCCTCCAGCGAGGCGAGCTGTATAATGACCTGAAAGGTCATAAGCACGTGCTTCGACAAGGTACTTAAGATGATATCTCTCAAGTTCCTGTCCTGCGATCTTTGCATCAATTGCCGACTTGCACCAATACATTCCAAACTGAAAAGGAAAGTTGAGTGATGGTCTGTGCCTGCGGCGTAGAAGACGATGAACATCATGCATCTGTCTAAGGAACTCCTGAAAGATTGTTTTATCCGAAGGATAACGTGGAAACATAGCTGGATTTCCTGTGAAGCCGTATACTCGGATGTAGGTGTATGTTGGGAACTGAATAAACCAATCTGCCCATCCATCCGCCGCTGCCCTAACAGCTGCCCGAGAATCTGATTGTAGCTCGGTCCAAGTTTCTCACTTTGTGTAAGTCAAGAAAGCCTCGTGAACACGCTTGAGTGACGTTCATTCACAGTGAACTCAAGCTGATCATATCTTGTCGACATACGAGCGTTGAGAATGCTTGCGAATGTTAAAGTCCTCGAGGCCCGGCCACACGATAGCGATCAAGTACCACGAGATATGATTTTATGTGAAACTCGCGAGCAACTTCTGAAACGTGTCTGTGTGTGGAAATGCGATGAGATGCCCAGTCATAATGCTCCTGCCCAGAAATGATGCGACCAATAATGTAATACATCCAAGGCTGGAAAACATTTGCATGTGCTTGACCTGAGACACGATTCAAGAGTGTGATTAGAATCGCGTACTCATCCTTATACTCACCACGACCCACATTGTTTGGCAATCTGTTCTTCGCTTGTTTTAACCATCTTTCTGCCATCTTCTTCTGACACTTGTCCACATCAGCATCGAACGCTTGTGCACACTGCTCCATAGAAACAACTAGGCTGTTTGGATTTTGAGGAATGCCAAACTCCTCTCGATATCCACAGGTTTGAGACTGCAAATGACCCGACCGTCGACTGACGCTATCTCACGAGTAGTCGGATTGTAATGCTTAATGCAAGCCATCACAAACTCAACCACGGTGAGCGGAGA
>VDFB02305154.1:0-10936 GCA_007258455.2 Sequoia sempervirens | reverse complement strand
TGGGGCCCGAGGAAATTCTCCATCTGCCTAGTAATGTTCCCTTTTCCTTAAATGAATGTTTTATTTAATAATAGATATATAAAATGCGCCGAGAGATATCCTTCTGAAGGTGCCTATTCAATCTTTATAATAAAAATTTGATTAAAAATTAGGCGCCTCGAGAAGGATATCATAATAAATAATTTGAATTAATATATTTATATCAATAACTTAATATCATAATAAGTTAACTCACTATTAATAATTATAATAATAAAAATCAAATTCATAATAAGTTAACCTACTATTACTAATTAAAATAATAATAATCAAATATAAGTTAACCTTAATGTTAATAATTATAATAATAATAAATTTGATTAATTTCTAATCAAGGTTAACTTATTATTAGGTTACACTTAATTCACAATAAATTAATAATGATTAACTATAAATAATTATACAGTTAAGTTATCAAATTATGTTTTAACTATAACCTTAACTACAATCCTAACTATAATTATTATCATAATAATAGACATCTATTATTTTAAGTTAACTATAACTCTAAAACTTAGTATAATGATAAGGCTAGGATTACATTTTTTCAAGGTTAGGGTTCAATTAGTTTTACAAATGAATTATGGTTATGATTAGGGTTGATTTAGGGTTATGGTTAGATTTGTGTGAGGGTTCTAGGATCAAGTAAGGTTAGGGTTCATATAGGGTTGCAATTACTATTACAATTCAATAAGGGTTAGGGTTAGTGTTGGGGTTAGCCTTCAATAATGCTTACATTTTGGTTAAGTTTAGGGTTCATTTAGGTTAGGAATAATGTTCACTTGGGATTAGGGTTAGGTTTTAATTAAGGTTCAATTAATGTTAGGTTTTGATTACGGTTACATATAATAAAATTGATCAAAGATAGGGTTATTTATGGAATTTATTTTTAATGTTATATAAGTTATATAATATGAACTTAATTAGGATTATGATTCTATTAACATTAAATTAGGGTTGGAGTTAGGGTAAAGATTAAGATTTAATTACAGTTAGGGTTCAATTAAGATTAGCTATAGGATTAAATTAATACTACTATTAAGGTTAGGGTTCAAATAAGGTTAGGGTCAAATTAGGGCTAGGGCACAACTACGATTACAGTTAGGGTTAAATTTTATCATAAGTTTTTAAATTAATATATTAAAACTAGCATACTATATTTAACAAATTAGTGTTAGGGTTAGGTTTAGGGTTGAAATAGAATTATGATTCAAGGTTATCATTAAGGTTTGATTACACTTATGATTGAAATTAGTGTTTAATGAGGGTTACGGTTAGGTTTATAATTCATTTAGGGTTTATAATTAGGGTTAGGGTTGGGGTTAGTAGTAGTGTTCAGGTTATCATCACAAATACGCTTATCATCACAAATAGGAATTAAAGAAGAATAGGGGTTAAGGGTAGACAGGGTTAGAGTTAAATTAGAACAGGGTCTCGGGTTATTATTACTAATAGGTTTATCACTCCGACAGGACTCAAAAGGAAGAAGAAGTTAACGTAAGGGTTAGGGTTATGGGTTATGGTTACAGTTAGGGGTCATCATCAACAGTTCTTCACTGAACAAGATTAGGGTTAGGTTATCATCACCAATAGGCTTTATAATCATTAATAGGATTAGTGAGGGTTATCATCATGAATAGGACTAGGTTAATTGTAGGTTAGATTAGGTTAGGAATAGGCTATGATTATGGTTAGACAGTTTTATAAATGATAAATATAGTAATTTGGTTAGGTTTAGAGTTAAAATTGGGATTAGGTTGGGGGTTATCATCGAACAGGTTTATCATGACGAAGAAGTTAGAGTTAGTGTTATCAAGTTAACGTTAGGGTGAGGCTAGTGGCTAGGTTAGTGCTAGGGTTAGGATTACGTTAGGTTAGCATTAATATGACTAGGGATTAGCCCAACCATAACCATAACCCTAATCACAATCCTAACCCTAATCCTAAGCCTAAGCATAACCGTAATCCTAGAATCGTAACCTAATTAAACCCTAACCGTAATCCTATTCCTAATCCTAACCCTAACCATAATCATAATCTTAATCACAATCCTAACCTAATTAAATCCTAACCCTAATCCTAATCCTAACCCTAACCCTAACCCTAACACGCATCCTAATCCTAACCCTAACAGTCATCCTAATCCCAACCTAATTATACCTTGACTCTAATCCTAATCCCAATCCTAACCCTAACCCTAACCCCAATTCTAACCCCAAATAAAACTACAAAACCCAACCCTAATCCTAATCTTTTAGCCCTAACTCCTAAATCTAACCCTAATCCTAACCCTAACCCTAAATCCTAATCCTAAATCCATAATCATAATTCAATTAACCCAACCTACTAAACTGTAACCCTAATCCTAATCCTAACCCTATTTCATCCTAATCCTAACCCAATTATATCAACAATATTTAGTTAGGATGAAGAAGTTAAGGTTAAGAGATATAGTTATGTTAGGATTAGCCCTGGGAGATATAGTTAGGGCAATAGAGTTAATATATAGTTAGGGTTATGGTTAGAGTTAATATTACTATGAGAGACAAGGTTCATTGTTGTTATAGACAAGTTGATATGATTTCAAATTTCAATGTGTACCCTTATATATGGGAATTGAGATAAACAATGACACAAACAATAATGAAATCAAATTGATTGCTTTCCAAATTCATAAACATGAAAATGTATGCATTTTTTCAAGTCAATAGGCATCTTGATAAAGATACAAAGGTGAAGCATTCGACCTTCCCAAAGATCCACCAATCTCAACACTACTCCCAACTATTTTGAGCATTTAAGTACATATTGTATGCTAGATTAGGAGGCATGTGTCAAAGCTCATATTTATTGATGCAAAATAGGTCCAAAGTCACAAATCTGAGGTAGAGTTAGTTATAGTTTTGTAGAAAATTTCAAGTGCCACATAGACCAAAGATATTCCAGTTTTTTAGGAAGATCATGTCATCAAATTTGGCACTTCATCCACATTTGTATCTTCATCAACATTAACAAAAGCAAAGGTATGTACTTGAATCCCTTGCATTTAAATTTTTCTATATATATATATATATATAAATATACTATAGAAAGATCGAAATTCATTTATAACCAAAAAGGTATGTATAGAAAGATCGAAATTCATTTATAACCAAAGAAAGACCATTTATATGTTGATTATTGACCTAGATTGATCCAATTTCTTCCCTAGCATTTTTCTCCTTTATATAATTAAAGAAGAAATCAAAGCCTTTATCTCCATTTTTTAGCCAATTTATTTTAGCCCTCACTTTTAAACCATCAATCTTCTTAATTTACAAATTTCTCAAATTATGCTTGAATCTCACCAACTCCTCATTCAAGGACTCATGCAATTGAGATTAGATGGAGATAAAATCTTATTGAAGCAATTCTTTGATCTCCTTCCATCAAAGGCTCTTTTTTCTGCACAACCTGGAATAGGGACCTTGAGTTGGTAACATTGGAATCCTATTTTTGAATTGATAGCAGAATTTTTTTTAGCAAGATCCCATCAATTAATTTTTTTAGCAAATATTAACTTCTTATATTAAAAATAATTTAAATATTTTAACACATGCATTAGATGGATCTTTGGTTTTTGATGATTTAGAGATATTATGTAATGATAATTGTGTGATTGAAAGGTTTAACAAATATAAGTCATTTAGAAAAGCCTATGAAATCTAGGTTGAGCAAGTGATTAGATATAGACTCTTTTGCATTGAAAGAGGTGTAATATTATATAAGGAAATTGACGGAAAAAAAAGGAACTAAATAATGATCTCCAAATACTGAGAAAATAAGAATCTATCTAGAATTTAGTAATAATATATGTATATATATAAATTGATACAAAACACAACTAAACAAAAAAATTCTCATATTTATTTTAAATGTTTGATATATGTTATTCATTACATATTTTTTAAATTTTGTATGCTTTTGGTGGAGTTACTATTGGAAGGAGAATATAATTGTAAACTATCTATATTTTAAGTAAATCTATATCTTTTAGTATTTAAAATTACTAAATAGTTTCCTCATTGATATCTTGTTTACTTTAACATACACCATAATGTGGGTTCACATGCACATCAATCTTAGAGAAAAACATTTATTCATGCCCTTTCATTACTATTTTTGGTAAACTTTGAATAGATTGTCCTTTGTTCAATAACTAGTCTACAAGGGATATTCTGTGTGAATTAATCTCATGACATTACCTCCTACCTTGCATAAGATCTACTAGTGCAAACTTGACGTGAGAATTATCAACCTACACATTTAAAAATTAAATTCAATTTAAATCTTGACAGTCAGCCTCCCACTAACTGTGAGCTTTTACCAAATGCATGTTTATCTTGATTTGCATGTTGTATTTTACTTAAGCAAAAATCATTTAAGCATTTAAAATGATCAAAAATTAGGGACAATGAGGATTTATCAAAAGAACATTTTCATTGACAAAAATGTAATAACATTTTCTCATAACATATATCATCATGTCTCTAATCATTATTCCTATGTCATGGAATTGGTTTGGTTAGGGCTCTAATCGAGGAGAACAAAATCCTCACAATTTAGCACATTCCCTATAAATGTTACTAAACACTTTCAATCTATATTCCCTAAAAATGTTACTAAACACTTTCTATCTATATTGAGGTTCAAATATTAGAAGATCAACACATGTACATTCTAAACATCAATTATTTACTAGTTGATTCTTATGGTATAGTTTTATATTTGCACACTAGTTTCGCTTCTTAGACATGGATATGAACCAAAGCAATACTTTGAGACATTTATTCATGACCATCTAGGGATCTAAATGAAGATAACACAAGCCTCACAATTTAGTAGATTTTGTAATACTATGTATATTCACTCTTATTATATTAATATATAAATATATAGGCTTACCGCCTTTGCTTTTAAAAAAAATGATGTTTGTAAACATTGTCAATCCATAATAAAGTGTAAATGTTAAAAGATAATCAATTTCAAATATTAATTTTTCAGTAGTTGATTATTGGAATTATAGATTGAAGTTTGTAGACTAGTTTTATTTTGTACACATATTTGAACCAAAGAAAAGAACACTTAATTCGCATATTTAAAAGCATTTATAAAATTGGGGATGACCCCACCACAACACAGCGGCAAGCTATGAAGCCTCTCTTCTGAGAGGTCTTAAGTTCAAATCGCATCTTACAATATAAACATTTCATTCTCAAAAGAAGAATGACAACTTCATTAAAATTTCATTCAAAATTCACTCAAATCCACATAAGGAGAGAAAATATATTAGAATTATTATACATTTATTCATGTATTATAAGTCATATCTACATACAAATTAAGATAATTTGCATATATTCATCCAAAACTCAAAACAGGCTATCTATTCTATTCTGTCCGCTTGGGGTTTTAACAGCCAATGGCACCACATATATCACTTCCTCATCAGAGGACAGATTCTACCCATATATTCAACTCAAAACCTAGCTAGAGCTTTCATCAGTTCTTTCCCTACAAATGAGCCTTGAATTCCCTTTTATATGCCAAGGGAGCAACAAGCTTCAGGCTCAAATGTAATTTCACCACAAAATCTCATTTGAACAAAATCTCCATTGCATTTATGAATTTCATTTCAAAACTTCCCACACATTGAATCTGCAAAACATTTATAGTGCATGGACTGGGGTAGCGTAAAAGAATAGGGGAACACAAATTGTCATCAAACTCCCCTTGTCGCTATCCACACAAAAACCAGTAACCAAATTGCCACTTCAAGGCACCACGTACACTTCTTATTTACCCGCCACCATTCCCTTACCAACACTCGGGACCCTCGATACACGCCGCTTCTAGTTGTTGCCCAATACGTTCGAGTCGGTCCGCTCGGGGTTTAATTTGAACAAAATCTCATTTGCAATTGAATTTCCTTTCAAAACTTCCTACATGTTGAATCTGCAAAACATGGTGGCGCACAAACTGGGAAAAGCTAGAAGAAAAGGGAACACAAATTGTCATCAAAATCCTGGCGCACGAACTGGGGAATTCTAAAAGAAAACGGAACACAAATTGTCATCAAACCCCCCTGTTCGCTATCCACACAAAGATGCCAGGAAACCAAATTGCCACGAAGGCACAACAGCAACTTCTTATTTACCCGCCACCATTCCCTTACCAACACTCCGACCCTGGTATACATGCCCACTTCTAGTTGTTGCCCAATATGGTAGACTCCCAACACTCACTCGTATACACGCCGCTTAGTTGTTGCCCAATACGTAGACTCTCACTCGCCTTTCTTTCTTTTGTCCTTGCCCAATATGGTTCTAGTCCACTGGCCAGGGTTTTACCAGCCGATATGCCCACGATATCATTCTCTCATCGTGAGCACACCGACTGCTTGCCTTTGTCATCTACCAGTTGAGCAGCAATGTCCTGGAATTGCAACCTTCTACTGCAACCAAAGCAGTAGAAGGTTGCAATTCGAGGACGTTGCTGCTCAACCAAGGCACCTTCCTGAATAGCAGGACCGAGCTTTTGTGAGCTCAAACGAACAGACCTCCTTACTGATTTACTCATTTTCTCTTCTTAGACAACCACTCAAAGTTGATTAGACTGAACCCACGAAGTGCTCTAACTGCTACAAGAATGACACTATTAGTAGTAAATTTCTCTTCTATTTATTGTGCAAGGTAATGGCAACTTTCATCAATGCTTAATAAACATGCATGTGCAAACATGGCAATTTGGCGGCGTATGTACTGTTACCGTTTAACTAGAGCTACATGAGAATCCAAAGATCACCCTTCATGATTGCTAACAATAACATCTTCACACAGATTGAGATCGACGTGTCTACACAAGCAAGGAATAATTCATTAATGCTTCACCAACCTTCATCTTCCTCTTGCCGCCTAGAACAATGTAGATTACATTGCTTTTGATCTTCGCTGTCGATCTAAAACCACGGGTTATGAGCTCAAGAGGAGATTGGGCCCCATTCCATACAGACAATACATCAGCCTTTTGCTGATCTCACAGCCAAATAACAGTATTTACACCTTAGGTTCAAGGAAGTTGGCTGGGCACGATCGAGATCTTCTCCCATATCTTCGACCGAAAACCTACACATTGCACGGTTAGTATTTAATGAAAGGCTTTATTAAGCCGGGCCATGACATGACCACACTGAGTTAATGGCTTAGGCTTACGTCACCGGATTAAAATTAAAACCCAACTTTGATTTTAATGCTTTATTTCCTCTGCAGGGTTTTATTTCCTAAGTCTCATTTGGACCCATTAAATTCTTATTCCAACCCTAACAAGAACAAATGATTAAGCTAAGGATTGTATTTGTTGTTATAACTTTAGTTCTAGAGAATTCTTAATTATCAATTCTTATTTATGCATTTGTATATGAATCCAATTGAATGCCTTTCCATATCATTATGAAAAATTTTATTATTGCAACCCTAACTCTAACACTAATTAAACCTTTGAACCTAACTCCCATTGAACTCATTATAACCCCTAACTCTAACACTCAATTGAATCAGAATTCCAACCCTAATTGTATCAAACCCTAGAGAACTTTGGTAATTGAACCCTAACCCTATAAAATAGATAATAACCTCTTACCTTTAATTGGAACCCCAACCCAATCCCAGCCCCAATTTAAGACTAAACTTAACCCTGACCTTAATTAAACCCTTATTGAATTATAACCCTAATTGCTCCCTAACCCAAATTAAATACTAATTGAACCTTAACCCCAAGTGAATAGCAACCTTAATTAAACTCCAACCATAATCCTATTTGAATTTTGACCCTAATCATAACCATAATTCAACCCTAACCTTAATTGAACCCTAACCCTAAACATGAGTTCAATTAAGCTTAAGGTTCAAATAGGGTTAGACTTTAATTAAAATTAGGTATAGGATTCTATTAGGATTAGGGTTGGGGTTGGGGTGAAGATTAAGGTTCTATGATAGACCTTCGGGTTAGTGTTAGGGTTCATTTGGGGCAAGGGTTAGTATTAGGGTGAGGGTTATGGTTCAATTAGGGCCTCTACAATGCTGGGGTTTTAACTCATAGCCATGTTTAGCTGACATGTACCAGAGTTGTACCTGAAGCCAATTGAAGTGCCAGCTCAGGCCGAGGCTGGCCAGACTTATAATTAATGTTAGTATTGGGATTAGATTCTATCACTTCTAATAAAAACAGTCTCTCATAAAATTCATTCAATTTTTGAAAATTACATAATTTTAAAAATATTTTCAAATTTACCTATGTTGATATATGGAGAGATATAGCAAATCTTTAAACTCTGCAATTTATAGTTAACTTGACATTGTGTATAAAAAGTTGCTTACAGGAATGCTGCTAATAGCAATAAGAGCCGCAGAGCAAATGGAAGTTCCCGCCATAAAGTTTTTAGTCAGTTTTGTTTGTATTTGTTGTGTATTGCAAAAGGCTCCTCGATCAAACATCGTAAATCTCAATTGAACCCATATGCTCGCTTTTGTTGATTGTAGAGTAGTGGACAAAAGCATAGCAATATTCATTAGGACCAAGACCACAAGGTAGAGGATTAATTGATGAAGTTATTCTTGAATCCTCTTTCATAGGAAACATGACCAACTAATTGGTATTCTCTTTAGCACTAGATCATACAAAGTAGAAGCAATAGTTTTAATTTGCTATATATATTTTATTCAAGGGGTAGCTTTTGACCGGAGCTATGAACCGGATACAACCATTCAACAATACCACCCGGCTTGAACCTTCTCGAAAGCACAACAATGCCACCTATAAACCAACACACCATGCCAATACCGGCTTAATTTGCTATATATTAACCATCTTTTACCGCAAATGAGAACAATGGCATGGGTACATTAGTTCACATCATCATTTGAGACATGCTCATCTAGGACTGAGAGATATAGAATTTGTGATTGATTTAAATGATTAATTTATTAATATTAATTTCAATTTGATTTAAAAGTAATTACTGTTAATTTTAAAGTTGATTTTCAAAAATAATAAATTATATTTTATAAAAATAATTAGTATTTATTCTAAATAATTATTCTAGTCTTAATTCATTTATTTTGCAAAACGTATCTTAGTAATTAGAGTTAGTTCAAATTTCAAAGCAATTGAAAATTTGTTAGTTTAAATATATGTTTAATAAGTGTTGTCTTAGAATTAATTTATGACAAAGAGAGGTGATTAGTATTAATTTATTTAAATTATAATATAAAAATAATTTACAAGGTTTCTATTTATTTTTAAATAATAATTAATTAATTTATATTAAAAAGTAATTTTTTTGAGTAATTGGTATTAATATTTTGAAAGAATAAGCTCAATTAAATTTATGCTACAAATCAATTTAGTAATAAAGGTAATTAAAAATAGTTGAATTTTGATGTTATATTGATTAATTAGTTAGCATTTGTTATTCAAAGCATAAATTTTATTAATTATTATTATTATTTTAATAATACAAAGGAAAATAGTAAATAAATGTTACGTACCCAATGTGAGGGGTAATTAGGTAAGTAATTTAATGAAAAGTAATTTATTTTTACAAAGGTAATTAATAAAAAGTAATTTATCGTTATAGTGTAATTTTAATTCTTCAAAATATAGTATACTACCCCCATTGAATTATTGGAAATAAACAACCTAAGTTTAATAAAACTCCTAAAAATTCGTTAAGATTCGAAATGGAAGTAATGGAAGCGCCAAAATCATATATCGGGTGAAATTTGTCTTCCAATTAGATTGAAGAGAATTGAATTTTGAAATATAGAAAAAATGCTTCATTGGTTAAAAAGAGAATTATTAATAACTAGTTAAGATTTGGTGTTGCCTATAGTTCCCTCGCTGGAACTAATTAAAAGATTTTAAAATAAAATCTTTTAAATAGATTAATTACAAGTGAAAAATAAAAGTTATTTATGCTTCCCCTCGAATCCTCACTCTTATCACTCAAAGTTTTGTAGCCAATAAAATTAGGAAAATTAATTTTTAAATTTGAAAGTTAAAAATCTTGCATATTTACTTTAACTATATACAAATATTTTGTCAAACGAAAAAGTTGAGTTCTCATTTGTTAAAACTTCAAAGTTATTAATAACTTGTTAAGGAAAAGGGGTCGATAGTTCCTCGCGAACTAAAAAATAAATGGGTTTTCAATGTTTATTTGCCAGTTTAAAAATGTGCCAATAATGTTGCAATCACTAATGATTAATTTTTTTTTGATGGTTAAAATATATTGATAAGTAAATTTATCAATAATAAGTAAATTTATAATTGATTTTTTCTTGATAAGTCTTATTTAATTTTTCTTAATTATATTAAATTATATTTTATTAAATTGTTAAAAAATTTAAGTTGCTTATAAATAATTTTATGTGTTTTTTATAATTAACTTGATATTGTGTATAAAAGGTTTAAGTTATGAATGTTAAGGGATATTGTGAAATTATTCTATGTTAAATTAATGTTATGAATGCTATATAATATAAAGAAAAATATTTCTAATATATTTTTAATGCATCTTTATATTTTATAAACAAATATCTAAAATAAAAATCTGATTGTAAAAAAAAATAGAACTTAATGAGTGAACATACATTTAAAGTTAAAAGTAAAATTATAAAACAAAAAGTAGATTTATTTTATTTTTCTTCTATAAATATAATTTTTAGTTCCTGCCAAGGAACTATAGGCACCACCAGAATTTAACTAGTTATTAATAACTCTCACTTTAACTAATGAGAACTTGAATAATTTTTCTATTTCAATTCTTTCAATCTATTATCAATGTATAGATGCGAATTAT
>VDFB02305153.1:0-11037 GCA_007258455.2 Sequoia sempervirens | reverse complement strand
GAATGAATCGTTGACACGCTTGTAGTGGGTTGTGCTCGAAAGGTGCAACTGTGTACACGCCTCATGGATTTTGAACTGGTGAGAGCCACAACCGACGGGTTCTTTATAAGAAATCCCCCTGTACCTCGTCATTCGTGCCAACATGTAGACAAGATAGGAGCTCATGTAAAACGTTTTAGTCCTCCTCAGGCTCAGGAGCTGCTCATGTATATTATCGCTGATCATCTCAGCCCAATTGACATAATCTTTTCCTTCTAGCACCAGGTTGATGTAATAAAACATCCAAGGCTCGAAAATGTAGGACTGTGGGCAACCACCAACCCTGCTCAGCAACATGATAAGATCACAATATTCCTGCTTCAGGTCCTCCGCTATGATCTGCTTTGGCAACTTCGCACGAGATGGCTTTGGAGTGCTCATCCAGTGAGTGTTAATTGTATCCATGCACCTCTCGAAAGCAGAAGCATACATCCTCTCCGCTCGCTCCCTGGATTTGTAAATCATGTTCCTATATACCGGGATCCCGAAAGCTTCACCAATGGCTGCCGGGGTGAGATTGGCAAGCACTTGGCCATCTGGGGACATGATCGACCGGTGTTCCTTCTCGTAGCAGTTGGCGCACTCCATTATAAGCTCTGAGCACTGAATAGCTGGCGGAAAACCAGCAGCTGCATATAGCCCACTTCGGACGATGTTGTGCGAAGTGACCGAAGCCCGATGACTTCCAATCCCAAACAGCCTGTTCTTGAAGGTCTCCAGGTTGACAAAGCCCAGGTTAGTATCCGTCAACTTGCCCAGCTTTGAAATGAACTTCGACTCCGGCATGAATGTTTTGCTGAGCTTCTTGATCATAGCCTGCCTCGTGGCACCATTGTCCTTTCCGGTTGTCCTCGCTTCAGCCATCTGCAACATAACAAACATTCATCAGCAATTAAATTTAATAAAATAAGGCATTGTATAGGGGCTGCAGTCGACTTTAGAAGCTGCAATAACTTTCTTGTTTGCAAACCTCAGCTTCTTTTCTTGAATATATTCGAATTCCGACACTTAGAACAGATTTCTAAGTGAACTTTGATGACTTTATTTCACTATCAGCAATCAGCAAGTTGAACTTCTATGACTTCGCACTTCAAACCAGCAAATATCAAGCTCACAAGTTCGTACTTTTGACTTCAAGGCGCCCCTTCTATTGGCAACTTCAACTAAGCTTAAACAAATTTCAATTCTCAACCTCAATACTAGCAAGGCCGTACCTCTTCTACTTCAGCAATGGCGTACCTTGACTACTTCAGCAACTTAAGGCGTCCCCTTTCAACTTTCAGCACAAGCAACCTCAAGGCGCCTTCTCAACATTCAGATTTTAAACTCTCCAAGCAACAGTTCACTGCAACACTTCACTCTCAGAGCAAGTTCGACTTCTCCAGTTGTGAAAACAAGTGAAAAACATCTTCATTTTATAGCCAAAACTCGAATTCTAGAAGAAGTTAATTTTAGCCAGTGCCATTAAACTCCACTACTCCACTTCAAGAATTCGAATTTTCCCTCTCTGGTGTTTCTGACACTTGTCTCCAGTCGTCGGGAATATTATTCTTCTAGAAACTTGACTTTGACTGGCGTTCTGGATTTTGCTTTCGAAAATTTGATTTAATTTCATCATTTTTTTACTCACCAGCCGGAGCTCTGTCACTTGAATTCGAATTTTTAACTTCATCATCTGCTCTGGAAAATTCATCCTCGAAGAGTTTAAACAAATTATCTAGGCAACTCCCTTCAGATTCATCGTTCGAAGAAAATTCACTTTGAAAACTCATTTTATTCATGTTTGCCTTAGAAAATTTAAAATTTTCCCTTAGGAAAATTCACAATTTGAGCCTTGATTAAATTCCTCACTGAAAAGGTGTTGGCGAAGCTTGAAAGACTTGGAAATCCATTCATTATTGCAAATGTTCAGTACCCAGAAGCAAATTTTCTCCAGAATGCCTCGAATTCATGGGTACCCAACGAACGGGTTCATTTAATTTTTCGAATTTTGAACCTTAGAAAATATTATTTTCACCATTTTAAATTGATTCTTCGCCTGTGATCACTCTGTGTTGCTCTAACTTCTTGAAAAATTTGAATCATCTTGCAATATCATCGTCTCTGACTTCATCACTGAGAAAAGTTGCTCGCTCTTCGAAAAAAAAAAAATTTATCATCTGAGTTCTAGGCTTATTTTCCAAGGAAAATAATTTTGCCTTAGAAAATATTTCTTTAAAATCATCTCGCACTTTGAGAACTTGCCTTAGAAAATTTTGATTGCCAGTGGAAAGGAATTTTATCAACTTCGTTTGGAAGAATTTACTCATTCCCGGCACGCCTTATTTCTCACTTCACCTTTGGAAAATATTTATTCAAAAACCCAACGCCTTAGAGAAATTTTTAACACTTAGGAAATATCTTATTTTCCTCCTGAGGCGCCTAGCACACTTCATCCTATTTTTACCACCTTCAAACATTTCAACGCCTTCAAAATATTTCTAACACCTTATAACTCCCTTCAACATAGGCGTACACTTCACTTAGCATTTTATTCTCAACACCTTCAAATATTTTCCAACACACACATCACCCTCAACGCCTTAGAAAAAAAAAAATCTCCAACACTTATAACCTTAGGCGCATATCACACTTTGAGAGGAAATTCAAAAATCACGCCTAGGGAAGCATCCTCAACACTCTCCACCCTTGGCGCGCCTAATACTTACCATCTTTCACCACGCTTTGGGAAAACTTTCATCCCATTTACCATCCTTAATTACCTTTCACATCCAAACATGGGCGCATTTCCTTATAGGAGGAGGACAAACTTGCCACCACGTCCCCTGTGACCCTTCAACTTCTACGCTTTTGTCTTCACATGCACAAGTTTGGGCGCATTTTGCCTATGGAGGAGGACGAGATTCTTTGACCTTGTTGACTTTCTTTCCCCTTGAGCGCATTTTGGTGTGTCTAGTGGATGAACTTTTTCCAACGCCCCAAGAGTGACTCTTCGCCTTCCAAATTTCGTCTTCACATGCATGACTTTGGGCGCATTTCACCCCTGCTACAGGATAAGCTTGCATTCTTGGGCGCATTTTGATGCATGAGGAGGATTTTCACGTTTGACTTTGCTTTGACCACCTTGTGAACTGGGCGCATTTCACCCCCTGAGGAGGATGGGCGCATTTTGAGGGGTGAGGCGGATTTTTCATGCCTTAGAAACTTTTTCAACTTTTCCTTCTTTCATCTTGGGCGCATTTTGCCCCTGCTACAGGATAAAAACTTTGACTTTTGTTTGACTTTCCTGCCTTGGGCGCATTTTGCCCTGTGTGAAGGATGAACTCACATTTTCAAAAAATTTCTACGCCTCTAGCTGGGATGGGCGCATTTCCCTATGCCTGCTGGACGAGACTCCAGACTTAGACAAATTTTCATCATCCTTGCCAGCTTACGTGCCCTGCTATTTATAGTAAGTTCTCTGAATTTATACCGAAGCTCGAATGGCCTCGGAAATTTTGAACGTAGCATCCCTCATAACCCTCGTTCCAAGACCGCCATTTTAATCACCGCTATTTATAGCCTGCTTTCAAGGTGGCTTACTATAAATAGTAAGCTCTTTGCTCGGAGTAGCTCCAAGCTCGACGACGCGGAAATTTTAATGAGGTGCTCTCACCACGCGGACCTGCTATCGACGCTTGACGATGCGCCTAATTTACTATTTTAGCATTGTTTCAATTTGATCTACTATAAATAGTAAGTGCTCCGCTTGACCTCGCCAAATTTCACCAACAGATATTCAAGGATCGCCGGACGCAGTGGGTTTACACCGATTTTGAAGATTCAATTTTGATGCCTCTATTTTGTGCCCGGCCGAAACCTCCTAGTTTGCATTGCATGCGATCAAAAAATTCCGCTTGCTTTTCGCTTTCGCTAGAACACTCGCGGATCGCCAGAATCCATCGGTGGCGGCCGACAATAATTCGCTAAAAATAGCAAGTTCCTTATTGAGTGAGAATCCTCGTTTGCATGTCACACCATCGCGAAGCTCTCGAAAAACCCATCAGGAATCACCTGACATGCAAAAGAAACCTCGACATGCAAACCCTAAAAATAGCCTCGGAAGGCTGAATCCTGAAAGTGGTCACCTCGACTTGCATGTTATACCATCGCTAAGGTCTCTTTAAAACCTGTATGAATATCCGCATGCAAAGAAAATCCTCGATCCGACTCCTCAAATTCGTACGGAAGCCGACCGCTAAAATAGTAAGTTAATCTGCTTTTGCTCAATGGCATGCAAGCAACCGGTTCGAATGCCGTAGATGATCTAACTTCAAAAATAGTCGACAAATTGCCCCAATTGTGTAATTTACTAAAATAGTAAGTACCTTGGAATTTGATGAAACTTGGCTGGAAACCTGCTGGATGCCCTGACGACAACATCGTTAAGTTCAATTTTTAATTTTCTCACTTTACTTGACCTTGGATTGGCCAGAAACGATGAAACCCTAATTTTAGACTTGGCCAATATTTCGCGTTTAAGCTCAATAACGGACACAACCCCCCCCCCCCGAAAGGCGGACACCAGAAAAGAGCAGAGAGAGAGAAGAAAACCCAAGCCAAAAGACCGGAACGACAAAATTAGGGGTCCCCATCTTGAATGGGGGCGATGTGTGAAAAGGTCACACAGGATGCATGCCATCTTCTATTGGGCAGACCATGGCAGTATGACAGAGGTGTCATCTATGATGGAAAGGCAAATACTATCTCATTCAAGAAGGATGGAAAGACATTCAAATTGCAGTCACTGTCAGATGAGGAAGAAGGACAGTCAAAGACACCTAGTGTCTTATTAAACAGTGGGAAGGAGTTCATCAACAACCTACATCAAGGAGGTGAAGGATATGTGGTCATGGTACAAACCAAGGGAGAGGACAAGACTGAGAAAACAGTCATACCCGAAGCAGTCCAGAAGTTGCTTGAGAAGTATAAGGACATAGTGAGTGATGGAACACCAGCAACTTTACCTCCAAAGAGAGCCATTAGTCATCAAATTGACTTCATACCAGGGGCTTCATTGCCAAACAAAGCAGCCTTCAAGCTTACCCTAGATCAAAACCTAGAGGTAGCTAGACAAGTGTAGGAGTTATTGGATCAAGGTTTGATTAGGAAGAGCATCAGCTCATGTGCAGTACTAGTGGTCTTAGCAACAAAGAAAGGTGGTAAGTGGAGACTTTGCACTGACTCAAGAGCTATAAACAGAATTACAATCAGATATAGGTTCCTTATCCCTAGGATTGAAGATTTAATGGATTGTCTTGGAGGAGCTCAGTACTTTACCAAGTTGGATCTCAAGAGCGGATACCATCAGATCAGAATCAAGGATGGAGATGAGTGGAAGACAGCTTTTAAGACAAATGATAGGTTGTATGAGTGGAGAGTTATGCCATTTGGCCTCTCTAATGCCCCTAGTACATTCATGAGACTCATGAATGAAGTGCTCAAGGACTTTACAGGGAAATTTGTGGTAGTATACCTTGATGATATACTCATTTTTAGTAAGACAGCAGAGGAACACCTAAAGCATGTGGAGATGGTTCTTAGAAGATTGCAAGAAGAGAAGTTAGCCATCAACCTAGAGAAATGTGAGTTCTTCAAACAGGAGCTTGTGTATTTGGGGTTTGTAGTATCTCGAGGATCATTGAAGATGGTGGATCCAAGCAAGGTGGAAGCCATCCTAAACAGGCCTACACCAACCACAGGGACAGAGGTAAGAAGTTTTCATGGATTGGCTCAACTTTATAGAAAATTCATAAGGAACTTTAGTGGCATATGTGCACCAGTCCTAGATACAATAAAAGGTGGTTTAAAGACCAAGTTTAAGTGGACTCAAGAAGCTGAGAAAGGTTTTGAGAAACTGAAACAAGAAGTGGCAACACAACCTATTCTCTTATTGCCTAGTTTTGACAAGTTGTTTATTGTGGAATGTGATGCTAGTGGAGTTGCAGTAGGAGGAGTACTTAGCCAAGAAGGCAGGCCTATAGCATTTTTTAGTGAAAAGCTCAATGAAGCTAAGGCAAAGTACTCTACCTATGACCTAGAACTGTATGCTTTAGTGCAGTCACTTAGGAAGTGGAGGCATTATCTCCTACCCAAAGAGTTTGTGGTGTTTACTGATAGTCAAGCACTTAGCTACATCAACACTCAAGAGAAATTGAGCAATAGACATCTGAAGTGGATGGAGTATCTTCAAGCCTTCACATTTACCATTAAGCACAAGAAGGGACAATTGAACAAGGTGGCAGATGCACTAAGTAGAAGATTGCTGACAGTGCAAGAGATACAGATCAAGAGCATTGGAATAGAGAGTTTCAAGGATCTATATGGTGAAGATGAACACTTCTCGGAGGTCTACAAGGTATGTTCTAATTTTGAGAATCATTTTCATAGCCAATACTTAGAGTATACATTGCAAAGTGGGTTGTTATTCAAGGGAAATCAGTTGTGTGTGCCAAAAGGTTCTATGAGAGAGAATATTATCCAAGAGAAGCACAATGGTAGTCTTAGTGGTCATTTTGGTATCAACAAGACAATGGAACTAGTGCAAAGGTTCTACTATTGGCCCAAATTGCCAAGTGATGTCAGATGGTATGTGGAGCAGTGTGTAGTTTGTATGAAAGCCAAAGGGGGAGCTAGCAATGCAGGTTTGTATCAACCTCTACCTATTCCCAACAGACCATGGGAATGTGTTAGCATGGATTTTGCTGTAGGACTCCCTAAGACTAAGACAGGGTTTGATAGTGTCTATGTGGTAGTAGATAGGTTTAGCAAAATGAGTAATTTTATCCCTTGCAAGACCACACATGATGCTAGTTACATTGCTCATCTTTTCTTCAAGGAAATTGTAAGGATCCATGGATTGCCTTTAAGCATTGTATCAGACAGGGATGTGAAGTTTATGAGTGTAATGACCCCTTTCTAGTGAAAGTACTTAACCTAAAACTTGGCTTCAAAATGTTTCTTACCAAAACATTAGAAACGTTAGAGATCAATAAATTTGAGTAGTAACGTCTAATAAGATCAAAGTTGATATAAATATTTTATTCTTGTCAAAGGATTGTGCATTTCCTCCTTGTCACCCACTATGAATAATCCCTTATAATATAATTCCTAAGCACAAACACCTTTCAAGATCTCATAGACGGATTACCCTTCAACATCATAGTAAACGAATAGAGTCATTTTTACTTATAAGGCTCAATGTTTGATACAAGCATCATTATTGAATAATCGTAAATAATATATGTTTATTCTACACTCCCTTATTTATATCAATTGATATTTATACAAATATATATGATTAATTATCTATATTGATTGATATTCCCACATTAATTATTCTCTTTATATTTATTGGTACTCACATATACATTTATTATTCTACTCTCGTCTCCTGCTCAGAAATATACATATATAGGTATATCAACATATACTTACTCTTTCATATTATTCCTTTAGAGCTAATCTATATATATATAGTACGTTATCAAACTTTGCATTCATTCATACTTACTTTTATATTATCTGAATTTACTAATCAATAAACATATATTTTTATTGGATGTTATTTATTCCTATTTTCATTTTATCTGAGTTAGTAAATCAACACTTTGTAAATCACATATTGTTTGTTTAGATAGCCATTACTCAAATCTGAGTTACTGAAAGGAGACTCCACTTACCCCAAACTTACCTTATATACATATATATACCTTGCTTCTGCCTTGCGTCAGATTTAGGAGATTGTTTCTGACAGAGTATATTCCTCTTTATTTCTCCAGTCACGATTTCCTTCTTCAGAATATATATTGCTTATTCCCTCAGCCCCGATGGTAATCTTTTGTTCTTCCAGCCATGATTCTTTTTTCTCCATCCCCCGATCCTTTTCTCCTCCTTTTTTGCTTGGAATAATTCTCATTAAATATCCATCTTATTAGAAAGGGTCGCGTCTTTAACCAACAAACTTCCCTTGGTTGAAACGCTGCTTTCTCTTGGAATCGTTGATTATTCTATTAGCTGCATTTTACTAATGTTTAGGGAAGCGGAACTTTTAAGGGGGCATTGTTTATATTTAAAGGATAATGATTATGCCAATATAAACAATGGTTTATATTTATAAGAATATTTGAATAAGATCTACAACAGATCTCGATAATGATCTGTATTTATTTTTATGAGAGTACATTATGTTGATTATTATAATTTTCAATTATATTTTTTTTATTATTTATAATTTCCTAGAATATAAGTTAGCATCATGTGTTTATAAATATATTTATAAACTGGATTTATTATAAACTTATTTATTTAGTTATACTATATTCATAATTATTATAGTAATAACTAAATATTTCATTTTTTATATTTTTGCATTTATATCACTGTGATAAATATTATAATTACATTAATATTATTAGTTTGCATTTACTTATATTTTTATTTTATGTTATTTACCAACACTTTGTAACTATAACACTATCTTGATTATTAATATATATTTGTACATCGTTATTTATTTATTTGCATTTATATTCTAATATTTATTGTTTGTAAGAATTTGTATTTCAGTGCTTAGCAATTTCAATGTCCTGATTCGGGGACATGACAGTCCACCCTGCCTGAAATTGCTTGTCCTCAAGCAATCTCAAACACGAATTACATAATCTACTAAGAAAGTCTTTTTATCATTGTTAAGCACAAGTGATTATAAACACACATTATGTAAGTATGGCGTAAACATGCAGAGGTTATAAGTCATACACGTCGACACTCATGCTAGAAATGTATCAGTCACATCGGACATAGAGAATATATTTCAGACACATAGCAATCAGCGGCATACAATAGATACACATATAATCACTCATATTGAACACATACCATACATGGAGCAATTTATTATGTGTGAAACAGTCACAAGTTATGCACATGAGATATTGTAAGCTATAACCACATCAATAATGAAGCCAGTAGTCTATGTTGCGTGAGAAAACATTGAAAGACACATAAATCACGTTACGAAATATATTCAATGCATGAAGGGAGCACTCACACATGAAGAATCTTGTCAAACAGGGATAAATCACATATAAAGCTTTCATAGAATAATTATGTTGGGAGCACATCAAATATATGGCAACACATATTTACTTGCAAGATACATACACTTAGGATATACAGGTTAGGTACATTAATACACTCCAAGTATGTAAATACACCCAAAGAAGTATACATGTTCAATCAAGGTATACACTCAAGAAATAGAACATACATGGCAGCAATATACACATGTAGTAAACATGCTAAAGCACATTAGGCATAAGGAAAGCATGTAAGACATGAGGCACACTCATAAGATATGAATCATATATTTGAATACACGTAAGCAGTAAGCATGGAGCACATGCATGAATAAATGCATGAGGCATACACCAACATGAAGCATAGACTCGAATACATAAGGCATGAAGTATTCATGAAGTAAACACTTGAATATATAAAGCATGAGGTATGTTTGCAAGTATGCATGAGAATGGAGTGGACACATTGAAAACACACCAATCATGAAAGACACATGCATAAGTTATCCACAAGGTAGTTAAATATATATTAGTTATACGAGATACAAGTAGGGGCATCCATAAATATATGTATAGAACATAATCACAGATTGCACATAACACATATGCTTATAATTACATGGAGTAAGACACACTTGAATGAAGCATTGAACAATAAATTACACGCAAGGCATGTACACCATATAATTATACTTAGGAAAAGAAATACACTTGAAGTACATATGTAGAGCACATAAAACCAGACAATATAGATACACTCTAACATGAAGCATACAAAGAGCAAGAAGCATTTAGTCATTACTTAGGGCATGAATATGTAGAGCGTTCAAGTATACTCAAATTTACTTCTATGCACAAAATATAAGCATATCATTCATTCAAAAAATGGAAAATACATACTATGAAGCATTCATTAGAGTGTACATACAAACAATTACATACAAGGTATGAACTTCACAAACACAAGCATACACTTAGGAATGGAGTAGTCATGTATAAGAGTGCATCAGTCATGAAATGATCAAGTAAGATGTTATCCCAGAAACAAAATACCATAAGTCTGGTAAAACATGAAGTATATGCACGAGTGCAGGAAGTCACAAAGAATACATATGAATGCATGTAAGTCATAGAGCATACACTTGAATACAAGTCACAACAAATAGAATGCCATAGAGTATACACTCGAATACATCATCATGAAGTATACACTTGAATTCAAAGTCGCAAAGCATACAAGTACAAAGTCAGAGGGTATACACTCGAATACAAATACATCTCGAATTCAAATGTAAGTCATAGAGTATGCACTCAAATATCAATACAAAGTTATAGAGTATACACCCAAATACAAATTCAATCACGAATCATAAAGTATACACTCAAATAAACACAATCGGCGAGTATATACTTAAATACAATCACAAGTTATAGGGTGTACAATCAATTACAAATACACTTGAATGAAGTATGTTGTCAGACAATCGAGAAGGTGGATTCGGTGTATCCCATACTACACCGTGGACCCATCCTCCTTCCCAAGGTCATCGAGTATACACATAAACATGAAGTAGACACGCGAATACACGTCATGCACAAGCATTCATATGAATATATGTTACAGAGCATTCAATCTGTAAATTTTTGAACAACTAAATAGATATTAAAACACCCCAAGTTATCATCGCTCACCCAATTCACAAGAGGTAGGAGTGGACCACGCACAAGGATGCCCTTAGCGCCTCTCTTCTCAGCCCGAAGGTAGTCAATAAACACCTGTTGTATTGACTCCCTTGGCCCTCCTGGGCAGACACGCAGTCATCCATGAGGGTGGCCTACCTCGAAGAGATCCTAGTATCTTCTCTCCTTCATGGGCGTC